>JAOYND010016033.1:0-12445 GCA_025802135.1 Lagerstroemia fauriei | reverse complement strand
GGAATAAAATGAAACCATGTGATTTTATTTGTCAAATTTTAAATGTTTGATTTCTTTTGAGAAAATGAGCAAATCACATACTTTTTATATACAATTTACCCAAGATTATATATTGAAAATATTGTATTTTAGAATATCTTGGATAGAGATGAAAATAAGCATATTCTAAATTGAGTGTATCAGGTATATAAGTACCGGCTAAGAGCATTGATGTAATGTGCGCTTGGTGCGCCCAATAGGTGTTGAGAGTCTAGTGTTTAGGCATTTCGAGACTCCTCTTCTGTGTTAAGTATTGAGGATTGGGTTGCGCACCTGTCGTGTTACATGCCTTTTACCCGTCCCAATATTACTCAATAATAAAGACACAAGTGACGGTCCTTTTGGTATGGGTGGCATTCCACCGTTTCGTGCGTGCAAATTCTTCTATTTTCTGTTTTACTTTCATTGTTGTCTGCATGATCTGAATCCTAACAGGATCGGTGAGACTCTTGTGTTCTTACTCGATATGGACACCCCTACGAACCTGACCGATTCCCAGTCGGCCATCTACCTGACCGACTCCTAGCTGGACACCAGTCAGACCGACTCTCAGTTGATAACACTAACACGGTCCGACCGATTTTTGGTCATTCTGACCCAGCAGGCAATCAGGCCACTGATTCGCATAATATCACATCGATCTGAGAGTTGATCTGTCACATATAAAATGCCCACATCTGAAGGGTGGTGATAAATCACTTATCACTTTTGGACCATTCGAAGGACGAATCAGTACTTGGAACATTCCAAAGTTCGTTAGGTCTCTAGCAGAGACGAAGAATTCTGTATAATGATCCTCGTAGTCTCTTTTAAGACTCGAAAGATCCGAACTTTGCCGAGCCCGAGTGACTTTCCCCAGAGTTTTTACGCCCGGAATTCACCCTCTGCTTCTTCGGAAACAAAACGACCAGTGCAGCTCCAGTATTTAGGTTCACAGATGCTGATGGCATCAAAACTATTAATCTCAACTGGTGGGTGTTATCTACCACCCCCAGTAGCGGCAGTATTCGATAAAGTCTCCCTTGTCATCCTGCTTTTTAATTCGATCGAAAGATCGTATCGCATGCATAAGAATGACATGATTCGACCGAGAATCACATTTTACGTATGTGGGAGTTTATCATGAACTCGTGATCGTACAGTGTCTTGCCCGATTCACACGTGTGTAGGTTATTTCGATTGTGATTAGGTGTCTTGGATTGGCTCTAATGCACCGATATGAAGAAATAGAAAGGCACCTTTCGAGATAGAAAGGTTGCTGTCTTTCCTTTTCCTCTGTGCAATAAAAACAATCTAAACATTTTTTTTGATGCCATGAAAGTGCTGTGACCAAACGAAAGGCTTCAAAAATCAAATTATGGCTTTGTTTATGATCAAGTGGAGGCAAGATCCTGGGGATGCCGACACCTATTGGATAATGGAAACAAAATAGGGACTGTGGAGAGGATGCATGCCCCGTTTAATATGGAACTGTGGAGAAACGATCATATGTGAGAAACTCTTCTATACAACATGCATAACACGTGACAGTACTAATGTGGTATCATAAAATAATAGAGTTCAATTACCAACTTTATAACAATAAACTTTCTTACAAACTTTACATGTTACTTTTTTTTTTCTGACTGACTATACTAAAAAGTTCTCATATACTAAATCTTCTTTTACGTGATGAGGTTTCAGCGGTCGATATTTATGTTGGCACTTCCGAGACCAATGGTGGATTATCTATGTTAACTTTGCAAGATAAACCAATAAATGACCTATTTACCCTATCTATAAAATATGACTATAATCTATAAAAATAAATATGAGTAAGGGATATAAGGGATAGAAATATGCAAATAAATGATAATTCGATATTGCCAATGCAAACTGGGAGGATGAACTGCGTTGTTGATGATAATAACTTGGAGGATGAAACGGTGTTTTAGTTGGGAACTCTGATAAGGAGCCGTACTCGTCAATCGCAATCGAGAAATTGGAGAAAGATTTGGGAGAGTAGAGTAGAGTAGAATTGAGAGAGAAGAGTAGAAGATTGAGATGAGTTAGATTGGTGGATATGTGGGATATTTATAGTGTTTTAAATATCATATAATTATATAAAAATTTTAAAAATTTAAAAAAGAAACAAACAGCAACGGTCATATGACCATTGTTGGCAATTTTTTTAAAATTAAAAAGGAACCAGTCCATTCACAGTTTCGGACTAGCCAGGCCGGTTCACGGCTCGAAGCCAGTTTCGGGGTAAAAACGGCCGGTTCGGTTCCTGTTCATCGAGCCAACTTCGCCGACCCAAATCGTAACCAAGCCTTAACCTATAGGGGTCAAGCCAATTCACCATTAATGCGGGCCAGTTCTGGGCCAAACCATCTCGATTAACAACACTGGGCTACACAAGTCTATCTATGGGTTGAAACAAGTTTCACGTCAATGATTCTGTAAGTTTTCTGATGCAGTTCTGTCACAAGGCTTTCAACAATCAGAATCATCGTACTCTCTTCGTAAAAGGGAATCCTGCTGCTGATCATTTTATTACTTTAATTGTATATGTAGATGATATTATTATTACAAATGTTCTCAAAATAAGGGATCTGGGATATCCTAAGTATTTCCTAGGGCTTGAGATAGCTCGATCAGCCTCTGGGATATAATATGTCAATGCAAGTATGCCTTAGAACTTTTGACAGAGGTAGTTACTTGGGATCTAAATCGAGCTTGATTCCAATGGAGCCGAATTTAAGACTTTCACAAGAAAATGGAGATCTCCTCACTAATCCTACTCAGTAAAGAACGCTGGAAACTCATTTACATAACAATTACTAGGCTTGACTTAATCCATGCAATCAACAGGCTTCGCCAATTCCTAGTAGCACCTCGCATCACTCATTTGCAATCAGCAATGAAGGTGCTGTGATACCATAAGAAGACATCAAGTCAGGGACTTTTTCTCCAGTTGACTCTACGACACAATTGAAGTCTTTTGCCGATGCAGATTGGGCAACTTGCTCAGATACAAGGAGATCAATCACTGGTTTTGTGTGTTTCTTGGAAGTCACTCATTTCATGTAAATCTAAAAAGCAAGGTGTGATCTCAAGGTCCTCGACTGAGGCAGAATACAGGTCAATGGCACATGCAACGTGTGAAATAATTTGGATTATTGGTTTATTGAGAGACATAGGAATCAAGCATGAAGAACCAGGCTTGTTATATTGTGACATTGAGGCGACTTTGCACATCACAGTAAACTCAGTTTATCACGAGAGGACCAAGCACATAGAGTTCGGTTGCCATTTTATACAAGAAAAACTACAACCAGGGGTTTTTGAAGACGATGCATATCACTCCACAAAATCAGTTGGCAGATTTGTTGGCAAAGGCCTTGCATCCAGGGAAGCTGCAAATTCCTTTAGGCAAGATGGGAGTTCACAACATCCACCCCCATCTTGAGGGAGAGTTTTAGAATGATACATAATTTCTAGTATTTTTCCTTTCTGCTACAAGGAAATACATAGAGGTGAGAGAGGGGTGAAATGAGAAAGATTCCATGTAACTAACTCTCCCTGTATATAAATGACAGACTGCCAGCAATGAAAGTGACTAGCAGAGGAGCCATGCTCTCCGTTTCTGACGTTCCTCTCTTCCATCTGAATTTCCTCTCTTCTTCCTCTTATTTCTGATGGTCCTCTCAGCTTGGGGAATTCAGGTTTCTTTATTATCAGCACAATAGCACCATTGACCTTATACAGATAATAATATCTTTTCATCTGCTAAATTATATGATAGCAATTCAAGTTTAAAGGAAGGGATTTGGATTATTAAAGAAGCTCTAGTAAATCTCCAATTACTGTAAGAAAATAAACATAATAATGGCATAGGGGCGGGGTCTGGTAGAGAATTCTTAGTTTTTTTTTTAAGTTATTAATATTTTAAATCAGTATCGGTGACTATGCATTCGCTGTTAGAATATTTCTTAAAAATAACATTCTATATGGCTCACGTGTCTCTGATTTATTAATCGTTTATTTAGTACATATAATATTATGTGATTTTAATATGAAGGACGACATATTGATGGATATGTGTCGGTTAAGGAAATTAAATCCCAGGATTTTAGAACTTGAATTTTAAGGTTCCCTCTCCTCTTACCTAATAAGTGAATTGGATTTCTCGCTCTTTAAAAGTTACTGAACCTACCGAAAAGATTTGATTTTATTCGGATCTGTAAAAAAAAAAAATTGAAAATCGAAATAAGTGAGTTGGTTACAAGGGGACGGTTAAAAAAGAGAGAGAATAGATACGCTCTTGAATAGAGGAAGAACACAATCGCTTCTGTACATCAAAGAGGCAAGCAAAGAAGGGTAAGGAGGCGAAGAATCGATTATTGTTCATCACCCGCTGCAAGGTTCTGACCATGGATCAAAGTAAGTATGTCGAAACTCATCTTATATGCTTGTGAACTGTGCATAGCCGGATTCAAGGATGTTCAAAGGTGTGTTAGATTTCATAATAGTGTCATAGAAATCTGTATTACATCTGCTCCATAAGCTCCCGCTCCAAGCCGTCTACAAACTTCTTGCTCCATCAACTTCAGAGCAAAGAAAGAATGTGTGCACAGTTCATCCACCCTGGGAACTCTTCCATCACCACTGAGTCGAAAATAGACCAGGTTAGCTCAGGGCGAGGGATTTAAAATTGAAAAACAATATACATATCAGAAACTTTGATGATTCATATCTAAAGAACCCATGGAGACGTGACTAAGTAGAGTAGATCACACAATCATGTAATTCTCTTTCCACAGCAGAGCAGCACTAGACAAAGCAACCGTTGGGAAAATGTTTCGGTGCTTTTCCTTGAATAAGGAGAGAATCAGTAATGAACTAATTTCTTATGGTTGTACTTGTAGTTGTACCCTGTCTACCCCCACCACCCCGGGGCTTTAATAGTTGTAGCTGTAGTTACCCTTCATTACTGTTGGAGTGACTTGTAGAGGTAAAACAGAAATGGTTAAAGAAAGTCTGTATTGAGAGGTCTTTAACATTTTTTTCTGTACACAAGAAGTCATCTAATAGCATTACAACAGAAGGAGTAACTGCCACGAATGCATATAGTGGAGATAGTGGGGTTTGAGGGTCGTTGCATGTCTACAAGTTCAGTTGACCTAGTTGCCGCTGTCTTCTCCCGCGTACCAGGCCCAAATATCAATTCCTTTATCAATCATTGTCCTTTTCACGAAACGACACATAAGATTGAGGGACGGAAATACTTCTCTTACAACTAATCCGTCATCTCTGTGGTATACCCATGTTTAACCATCCCTCTCTAACACTATGTTTGGATTGAGAAATTTGGAAGAGATGGATTTGGAGGTATTTAGGATTTTAAAATAGCCTCAGCTATTTTCTTCGGCGCTATCCTTTTTATTAAACGGCGGGCCGGTGAAGGGATACTCATTTTTTCTTCAGCTGTGGGAAGGAAAGGGATACTTTCCATACTTTTCATAAGGGGCGTAAATACTTCTCTTACCACTACCCCGTCATCCCCAACGTATACCCATGCTTTACCTTCCCTCACCACCCGGAACGTTTCTCCTTTTCCTGCATTCACATAGACAATCTCCAGCTCCTGCCGATGGGCCGCGGAGACCAACCCTCCTTCCGGTACCCCACTCATGCTGCCACAGTTGGCAATTTCTAGGTATGAAAGACAAGGCAGTGCTCCTTCCTCAACCTCCCATTTCTCCAACGAGCTCAGCTCACAAAGAATCAGGCTTCTCAGTTGAGGAAAGCCTTGCGACGAACAGGTCATTGTCTTCCCCACAAAGGCATCCTCCATCAAGTGGAGGATAATCAGGCTCTGCAGCTTCTCCAGAATGGGCATTGGGTCCTCCTTCAGCTTAGAATTCTTGAGGATCAACTTCCTGATTCTGTCCGGAAACTGCTTGTCCACTGGCAACTTCTCTATATGTCCTTCCAGGTGTAGATTACATGGATGGCGATAGCCCGATAACTGTCCCAGATTTGATCCTGAAAATGTCCCACTGATTCTAAAGGATGTGCACCTGAGGCGTCTTAGGGTTATTTTACCAAGTTCGAGTACTTGTTCCAACCCATCAGTATCTTGCAGTGGACAAAACATCAATCGCCGGAGATTGACGAGTTTTGCTAGATCCTTCACCTCGCACCTGCTTGGACAAAAATTTTTCAGAGTTTCCAGATTCCTCAAACTGTGTAATTGCAGCTTCTCTGAGCCACTTATGGAGAACCGGAGTGGAAGGTAGAGATATCTCAATCTTTTCATCTTCCATAAAACATCAAGGAGTACCGGGGAACTGATGACTCGTAAATCGAGTGTTTCCATGCATTCAAGGTTCCCCAGTGACACATGAAGCTCCTCAACTCTCGTGTTCCTTAGGTTCAAGTATCGCAGATGGACCAGGTCTCCCACTGACTTCGGGAGGGCTCCTTCCAAAGAATAGAAACCTTCGAGGTCAAGTAATCGAAGGAATTTGTAGTTCACAAAAAGAGTTTGCATTTGCACCCAAGTTTTTATCCCACGTCCTTTAGGATCAAACAAGAGAAGAGCTCGGAGGTGGGAAGTCTCTTCAAGCTTTGACGTCTCTGGTGGAAGATACCCTTCCATGCCATTCTCGCCGTCCAAATATAAGGACAACCTTCGAACTTTGGAAGTTGAATGAGAAACGTGGAGCGGTTCATTGACATTCTGATGATTTATAACATTGAGAAAGTTTTCCTCTTTCGCTATCTTGATGCAGAGGTCTCGCATAACATCGTGGAGGTGGCAAGACTTGATCTTCCCGGTTGATTTCGAAACTCGCGCTTGAACCAATCCTCGGTCGACTAGTTCATTTAGGGAGTGTTCTGCAATGTCTTCGACTGTTGCCTCTCCCTCCCCAAGTGCTGTGGATGGGAAGAAACCTTCGGCGATCCACATGTGAATGAGCTTCCTGGCAGATACAGCCACATCTTCAGGATAATTAGCGCAATAAAGGAAGCACGGTTTCAAATGGTAGGGCAAGTCTTCGTAGCTCAGTACTAGAACTTTCGATACTTCAATCTTGCCCTTATGAAGATCTAAGTCAATATTCTGTTGAACTGCTTCCCACTCACTCAGCGTCTTCTTCTTTGCCAGGACTCCACCGAGGACAATGACAGCCAAGGGTAAACCTCCAAATTTTCTGAGCATAACCTTTCCCAGACTCTCCATCTCACGAGGAATGGATGAATCTGTGAAGCAGGGGAAGTTGGTTTTTGTGATTAAAAGAAAGATGACTGCTCTTGCTATGAATTCTAGCAAAAGTTTGAAGTCAAGCCAAAACACGTCAGGTCTACATTAACTTGATGGAGTTCAATGACATTTTCTTGCTGTTTTAAGATATTTTAACCATGCACATTATGGATAAAAAATGAGATCTAAAGAATGAATTATTAGATTTATTCATTAAGATGGGGTGGTTAGAGAACCAAGGGACATCGGAAATACCGTCTCTTCCAGGAAAGGCTTTCCTCTTCAGCAGCTCCCAGCTCTCCTTTTCAGGCAGACACTGAGGTTCATGGACATAACACTGTCGACCTACATACTGCGCTATCGCTCGGTTGCGTGTGGTCAATAGGATCTTGCTGTTCGTGGTTTCCACTGGGAATGCATCCTTTAGACTGTCCCAAGCTTCTTTTGTCCAAATATCATCAAGAACAACAAGGCATTTCTTCTCTTGCTGGGCTTTGTATAAGGCTCTGAATAGCTCATCTTCCATCATCTCAAAAATTTCCTTGCGATGGTCGGGCATCAACTTGATGAGAATTCCTATCAGTATTTCTTTCACCTGGTACTGCTGCGACACACATGCCCAAGCAAAGCAGTCGAAGTTGCCTCTGACCTCTTCATGAGAGTAAACTTTCCTGGCAAGGGACGTCTTGCCGAGGCCACCCATTCCGCAGATGGAAACAACACGGTGATGCGTTGTTCCACTAGTCACCATCTTCCGTACAATATCCTCTATACTGTCCTCCATCCCAACAAAAACTTCCTCGACGTGGGCATGGGATATCTTCGTCTCCTGTTGCTTCCTGTAAAGAGTGCTCAAGCTCTCGCCTTCTCTGAGAGGTCTTATGCCGTACGTCTGCATACTCGTCCTGAGGTCAGAGATCTTAGACTTAATATCCACGATCTCATTTCCAGCTTTGTGGATATCCAAGCAGACGCATTTCGTCAGATAGCTGGCCAGCAACTTGAGGTAATTCCTGCCGGCCTTCTGCCTCGTCGATGGGACTTTCAGGATGTAAGTCTCTATGACATCCTCGACATCGTAGGTGATGTCTCGAATCTCGGAGACCCAGTTGCGGACAACCTCTTCTCCGTCTTTCCTCGCATCCGCATCCTTCAGGAAGCACTGGATTCTCTTCAGCTCCTTCTGCATATCTTCCACTTGGCTTTCCACATCCTGCAAGAATTTTGCCTCCTCGATGAGCAGATCATGAACTCGTTCTATCACGAAAGACACAATCGACTCCGCCATCTCGACGGGATGTAGAGATGGAGTTTCGTGAACTTGTTTGGATTGGCTCGGTGATGTTTACCAAGGCTCTTTTTGGGTCTTGGCAGCTTAGAGCAAATATGAAGAGGCTTTCCCTCAGTTTTTACTAATAATTAAATCAGAGAAAATAAATAAATAATTAAATTCAGAAGGAAAAGAGGGCCGTCCTCTTTTCTCCTATTATTAGTTCAGTACATCGGATATATTATATAGTGATACTTACGTTGTATATCTGATCAATTAAGATCTGATATATAATTAAAATTAAAATTATTAAATTATAAAAAAATGTAAACAAATATTAAAAATATTAATAAATGGTAACTTCTAATTAGTTGAATATATGACATCAGCATAGTATACACAGGAGACTTTCTCTCAAGGTTGAGGGACAGCACACATGGCAAGCTTCAGTTAGGTTGTATGTCCATCTTGAAGGCAAGCATGTTTAAGTCAGCTTGAAGATGGAAATGTGGCATGAGTTTAATTAGGTGGTCTTGTGTGTTTTATATTTTCAAAAGTAGGAGAGAGTCTTGAGTGTACTGTCATGTAGTGACACCAACTAATTAAATTAAACTAAGTTTTTAAATTTTTTATAAAATCTAAAATAAGAAAAATAATCTTAAAATGACTTGATTTATTTAGTTGATTTTACTACGTAGACACTGTAATGTGATGATACCGTTAGATGCAATACTTTCCCCAAAAGTAGTTGGCGTGACCCTGACTGGAAGGTAGAGGAAAGAAGCCAAGAATTGAAGGGTTCCAAAAACCGATTCTAGATCAACTTGGAGGTGGTACAAGCACAGAGTACATATTCGAAAAATAAGAGGCAAGACAAACAAAGAACCAAGCAGACAGAGTCGGGAAGAAAAGCATAAACAAAAAGAGAATTTGTTCATCCTAAAACTGTCTACTTTTTCCTTTAATTAAGACTTGTGGCCTTCAAAATTCTCGATTAAATTGGACGCATAGATTATTATAACATGGAAAGGAGGCTGAGAAATTCTTAGATGATCATAGCTCACCATGTGGCATGAGAAAATACCAATCGGATTGTGACGAACGAGCAAATTGGTGTTAATCACTCAAGCAGTTACTTTTTTTTATTACCGATCGTAGTAATTTCATTGGTTATTCCTCACCATATTACTCTCAAGTATGATCTTCTCTAAGATTCTTACGAAGGAGGCTAAATCACAAGAAAGCAAGCTGACTGGAATATACTTGCCTTAAACATGGATACCGGTATGAGTGTGTTCAAATCGTAAGACACTTGTTCTCCTTAAGTAAAGTTAAAGTTCTCGGGTTCGGGTCTTTATGAATGGACAAAATCCATGATGAGAGAGCTTTACCCCTCAATGGGCCGACCCTGTTCAAACTTGATTAGTCAGTAATCCAAATGATTTTTAAATACCAGTGGTGCATACATACCAAAGAAAAAGATGGATACAACATATGTGAAGCTTGCCATGTCACTATTCTGTCCCTCAACCATGGATTAGTAGTGCACGACAAGGACGAAAGAGAATGTTATCGAAGTGGCTGAATCGCTTGTCACGACTCGAAAATTTGGCAGAGTTCCCCTTGTTTTTCTAACAATCCAAATCAAATAAAAACCTGATACATCATCCACCAAGGTAATATCCAGTCAATACCACCAACTCATCCTCCCAGACAATCACAACCAGAACTCATCCTTCCACCATCCCAAAAATCATCTCCACCAAAAATTCAGGTCGTAACAGTATCAAACTTACATACTTCTAATTTACATATCTTTAATATCTACCTACAAGAAGTCTCATGTCGATCCCCGAAAACCAAAATAGCTATCCCAAGCTGCTCATCCATCTATAACTTAGCTGAAAGGAAAGATTTTGCAGGGGGTGAGCTGCGAGCTCAGTGAGTACAAATTTCTAAGGTATAATAATATTATAAATATAATTCATTAACAAACCACACACGTTGTAAAACCACCACAAAAATAGCAATAAAAATGCTCAATCATCCTATTCATGCAATTCATACAATCAATCAATACAAACAATAGTCATGGGGTCGCACTCCCTCTGCGATAAAGTTATAGTGGTATCAATACTCCGCTCTTCTATGATACCGCGACCCCGCGAAATAATCAATATCAATCTTCCTCCCATCTCCCGGTGCCCTTCATCTACACACCTCACACCCGCGGGGGCTGCCCATTTCTGGCGGTAAGAGCAGTTTTAAATTATCTTATTTTTATATATCGTTGGAAACCAGAGGTAAATTACCTCGATGGATATCAGCGGTAAATTAAGTCTCTCTCTTTCCACTTTTATTTATATTTTCTTTTCTTTTCTTTTCTCTGGCCCATTTCTAGTCCGCCGGCTTAGCGGTCACCATAGATTTACAATCACATACAATAATGCAAAATACATATAATGATGCACACACTGACATACAAATTTCATAAAAATAATCTCATTCGTGTTTATTGATTTCTAATATGATTCATATAATTTAATAAATTGCAATCCTGTATATCCACACATGCATGCAATCGGCTGCGTGTATATATATATATATATTTTATTTTTTATTTTTTATTTTTATGTATGCATATGTTATAGTTTGCATGAAATTTATATATATACCTGTGCATGCAATCAATTACTTACACATATATATATATATATATCTTGTCGACATGAATTCATATATATATATATATATCATACAATATATTATTCTACAATGGAAAAGAGTACTCACAACCCTCTTCAGTCGGTTTATCGGTCTTGTTCTCCCAGAGGTCTATTTCCGGTCTCTTCAGTTCCTATAATATTATTCACAATAATTTAAAATATATCATACATATTTATATCGAAAATGATCCCAAAAATTATTCTAGGACATTATTCACTGTAATTTTATTGATCCTATGACTTTCACCTATCAGATTAAAATTTGTGGGAAAGCGTCAATCTGACTAAATCCTACTAAACTATATATATAACATTGAGTAATATAATTTATTTGATTCGAATTAAATCTCAATTGCATATTCTTTTCTCACTATCTTCCTCTCGGTGGTTCCTCCGTTTCCTCCATTTCTGTCTCGGCCTCTCTTTGTTGTCTGTCTCCTTCTTCTTCTTCTTTTTCCGTAAAGATTATATATAGGTATATACTTGTGGAGTTTAATATATTCTACAATAATCAACCTTATTACCTCCACATATCCTATTATCCATATTTCTATACCCAAATCATACTAACTACGATTTACTATCAATTAATAAAATCTACTAAACTCGAAATAGATATTATTTACATTATATTTTATTTTTCTTACCTGTGCATCCCCAGTCTATCCGTCTCCGTTTCTTCTTCTTCTCCTCTCCGTCTTGCTCTCTGTTCGGTGGCTGGGAAAGAAATGGCAGAAATAGGAAAAAGTTGATTGATGATTTAAGATAAACATGTGGGGTTTGTGGCGGTGGGGTATTTTAATTAATTAATTATTTATTTATTTATTTTGCTAATGGACTTAAAAATCATAATAGACTTGGAATGGGCTTGGACTTATATTAATAGGTTTAATCCAAAAATTGGTGGACTCATATCGCTACTACTGTTGTTCTCGTTGGTACCCAGCATTGGACACTGAGCTTCAAACAACATTCGAAGCAATCTTCCTGAGTGTTAGTCAGTAATGCAGTAACTTCTCTCTTCACTTATTGCTGTCCATATAAATTATTTGTTCTTTTATCACAAACTTCAAAGTTGATCAATTAAAATGGTAAAAGGTATGATGATCGCTTTATCAGCATTGATTATTAGTGCTTGGATGAGTAAGAATTCATAAG
>JAOYND010015932.1:0-12449 GCA_025802135.1 Lagerstroemia fauriei | reverse complement strand
AACTCATGAATAGATATAATGATATAAAATGTTGAATTGTAATGATATTGAAGATAATTCAAATAAAGAACCATATATATGATTATGAGTTCAATGATATTATTTATCATATTCTAATGATCATGCTTGTATATGCTTTCTATAATTATATAACATATCATAATGGAAATTTTATGGCATAAGACATTTCCCGCGCATGGATTGAAATGAAGAGGCGATGTAAAGCAAAGCAAACCGTGAGTTTGAGGCGACTTTGATCGGTTCGACAAATTCTAATCCGTGATTTCATTTTCTCGCGATGGTGGTTCCTTCTGTTTGTGGCAGCGGCAGTTACTTTCTTCCCCCAAGGCAGCGGTTACTTCCGCTTGCGGCGGTGACGGCGGTTACTTCCTTCCTCAATGGCGGTGGTTATTTGTGGCGGTGGTTATTTCCACTTGTGGCGGCGGTTACTTTCACTGTTCACGTTGTTTCTATGAATTTTTGTTTTTGCACCATCTGCATGCCCATCATATCGAAACATCTTCACGAGTCACTCTCATTCAGCCCATGCATTGAGAATGGCATATTTGCATGGTCCTTTATGACTTGATTTTGCCACTCATGCTTCGTTGTATTTCCACTTGACCGCACCTTCTTTTGGAGTTCTTGTCTCACAGCGTCTTACTTTTCATCATCATCTCATCGGTCCTCCGGATCATGACCGAGCGGTCTCTCCATAATGCAACAAAAATCCAAAACCAGATCATGGGCAATTGACTGATTCACCCCGAGATGATGCCAACCGTCTGCCACTCCTTCATGATTCGTTGGTGACCGATCCGCCAAATTTTTGTCCAAATGGAATCAAGAGTATATGGCTTTCCGTTTCAGTGTCTTCATCGCTCTTTGCGTTGAATTGTTGATTTCGATTCTCGAAAATTCTTCAATGATAATGGAAGCACGAAAATTGCAAACGTTACGAATCAACAATTGCTTTCTTCCCGACTCCTGTTTGATGGCTTTTGCCATTATGGATTGAGAAGGAATGGTCGTTCCATGCATGGATTGTAATGAGTGGTTTCCATGCACGAGACGGTGCCCATCGTCCGCACTTTGTAAGGGATGACTGAGACAGTGCTGACCCTTCTCCTTGCGTTTGTGCCATCGCATGACCTTTTTTCGAGTTCCCACAGATGGCGCCAAATGTTACGGAATTCAGAATGGGGTCCCTGATGGAATGGGATAACTACCCCATATATACGTTGGTAACCGCCTGCAGCGTGTAGCTGCCTGTAACTGCCTCTCTTAGGCCTTCAGGCTACTTCTAGGCTATGGGCCTTGGCCCAAGGCCTAACACCACTGAAATGAAAATTACGATTCAATTATAAAAAAAAAATTACGATTCGGTATTCCCTCCATTCTTATTACAAATGAAACCCAATCGAAACTGTATTATATCCACTATATTCATATATGTGGTTGTTGGTAACAAGCCTAAGCTCAAATATAATTAATATGATCCACATAACCCGGAGTACTAAGAAATTACGATCATCCGACAACCAATTAAAAACGGCGGGTGGTTGAGTTCATTCGTACATGTCATCTATAATCCGATTGACAATGCAGGGGAACGATAACTCGAGAAAGTATATTATTATTAGGGAGGCCCATATGAAACGTTTACTGTTTGGTACCATGTGCAGGTCATCGGTTATAGCCGGTAATCTTCAGAAAGTATATTTTTTTTGTTCTTTTTACGCGACGCCTTGGCGCATACTAATCTGCGCCACGGCACTAGTGTAAAAACAATTACGAATTTTGTTTTGACTTTTATTGTAGATTCTTGGTGCAATGGATATTATGAACGAGTACCAATTTTTCTAAATAATTATAACTTTTTAACTAAATTATAGGTAATTGCAAAAGAGTTATAACTCACGTTCAGAGATTTATAACCCGACACTTACAACTTCTTAAACTAAATTATAAATAATTTCGAGAGAGTTGTAACTCAAGTTGTAACCCAACAATTACAATTTTTTAAAATTAAATTACAAGTAATTGCGATAGATTTAAAACTCACGTTCAAAGACTTGTAACCTCGTAACTATAATTTTTTTAACTAAATTACAAATAATTGTGAAAAAGTTGTAACTCACGTTCAAAGAATTTTAACCTGGCAATTACAACTTTTTAACCAAATTACACGCAATTGCCAAAGAGTTGTAACTCACGTTCAAAGGCTTGTAACTCGACAATTATATCCTTTTTTAATAAACTACAAGTAATTGCGAAAGAGTTGTAACTCATGTTCAAAGATTGTAACCCGGCAATTACAACTTTTATAGCTAAATTATAACTAATTGTAGAAAAATTGTAACTCACATTCAAACACTTGTAACCCTCCAATAAGAACTTTTCTAACTACATTACAACTAATACTTGTGACTAAGTTTAAAGACTTGTAACCCGCCACTTACAACTTGGTTTTTGTTCAGCATGCTGACACGTAATTAAGGGCACTGCAACACATGCACTTAAATAAGCCCGTGTCATTTCCATTTGGAGTGTTTTCATTCCATTCGTTAATCTATTGCAAATGTTGGCTTCAAATCAATAGCATATACTGCAAATGTTATACAAGTGCCAACGTTGTATTTGGTCCATACAATATGTTCGTACATGCTAAACACTACATCTTTTTTAATTACTCTATATTGACATTCCTAATATACATGTACATCTTCTCTACCCTCAAGACTCTCAGAACTATGAAAATCTATCGATCATGAGCTTCCACATTCCAAAATACAATTTGGGACACCTAAGCTTTAGCACATTTTAAATGGAATAATTACAGTAGAGGTCCTATAACTTTATCATTTTTGGCAATTGAGTCCCATAACTTTGAAAGTGGTTAATTCAGTCCTATAACATCAGTTCCGTTAACCTTTAAGTCTAAACCGTTACTATTTTGCTGACGTGGCATTCCAGCGTTCACTGTTCCGTTAACGAAACAGTGACAAATTGGACTTAAAGGTTAACGGAATTGATGTTATAGGACTAAATTAGCCACTTTCAAAATTATAGGACTCAATTGCCAAAAATGATAAAGTTATAGGACCTCTGCTGTCATTCTCCCACCCATTTTAAATAAACATGTATAGTTAAATCAACAGTAACTGAAGACAACTAAACTTCATGAAGTTGAGGACATCCCCACTTTTAAGACATCATCCTTCAATTCCTCTAACCCTTTCTCTTCCAATCATGAACTGACATGAGGAGTAGGCAAATGCGGTGAGTAGATACCATGCAATCGCTTTATTGTCCTTACATTGTTAGCGGATGTGCGGTCATCTTCATCAACCATTACGAGTTCTCTCCAACAGACTCATATTCCTTGGACAAGAATATCCTTGAGTTCACACAATTTTTCCAAGCTAGCCCAAGTGCCACATATACCTGCCTACTTGAAGAATATAAGCAACTCAGATTTCCAACCTTCAGTCCATTGCTACCTTGAAGAAGACCGGCCAAATTGGACACATGGTGATGACAACAGCTAGCTTGAACTTTGAAACCAGTGACTTCAACCTCCCTGCAATCATGAAGAACATCGATGATCGATGCTTGAGGTCAACCGGTGTGTTATTAAACTCAGTCCGAAAGAGTGCAACAATAGAGTCGATGATGATGACCTTAAGGGGCAATTGACTTTTTGTGCTTGCAATGAAGGATTCTATCCTGGGTATTTCATCGAGTAGGTTGTACCCTGTGTGGATAGGGTGGACGTATATGTAATCTAATATGTCATATAGAGGGCTGAACATATTGCAGTTGCCTATTATGAAGGCTTCGCCAAATTCACTAAGACAAGTGGATGGGAAAGTGAACTCCAAGTATAGGCAGAGTGTCGATGCATGGATACCACCGAGGGCAGGAGGAAGCTGTTCGGTGATGGTGAGCTAGAGGCAGAGGTGGGTCTTGCCACTTCCATTTTCTTTTGTAATTTCCATAATAGTGGCACAAGGGAAGCACTTGCAAAGATGGCCATCCATGACACGGCAGCCAGTGCGAGCTTTGGGCTCAACCGGGCCGTACTAGTAGGGATATGGGTCTCATCTTTCAATGGAGGCCGTGGTTGTTCCTCGTCAAGCGTATGTTGTTCTCCCTTTTAAGGAATTTTGTCATTTGCAACTAGTTGGTGTACGCTCCTCTCCTTACGCCGTTGACCCATTTAAAGTGAGCTTAACTTGAGTCAGAGTTGTACCTTGGCACAAAAGACTGCACGCTCCGGCACCTTGATGTTGATATTGACAGTGAAGTTAGCACTTTGGTGTGTATATATTAGCCAGATCACCCTTCATGGCATTGAGCTACATCGCCCATCCCAATTTTCACCGACTCTATGAAGTCGTGGCACATATAGTCGACCGCCTAGACGACGTACGCCTTCTATTAAAAATACTAACTTAAATTTTAGAAATCCCCAAGAAAACTTTCTCGCCCGTCTGCGTCGAGCCTAATCCTGAAGTGCTGCTTCGACTACCTCTAGGAAATTGCTAATGGTTACGATCAGTGGGTAGGATATCCGCCTCTCACTTCCCTTATGTTTCCCACTCCGATTCAACTTTCCTGCGCACTGTCCTCTGCTACTTCTGAATGGCATTCATTATTCCCTCTCCATTTCCCCCGTCTCTGCAAAGGTCAGTGAACAAATAGATCATTTATCGTTAGCTTTCTTCCACTTTAGTTATATAACTTATTTGCATGTAGTTGTCTTCTAGTTTCTGAGATCTTCTCATCTGTATTAGTCACTCATCGCAATAACTTGCGGGCTTATATCAGATAGTGCCATGTGGTCAGGTGCTCACGTGTTATATTATTAATAATGGGCCTACAAGACACCGTGCATGTTTTCACCCAAAAGCATAAATTGTTAGGTGGTGATACCCAGGTATCATATAAACCTATCACTATTCTCTTATGTGGTCGATGTGGGATCTAACATAAAGAAGTCTTACTTTTGAAAGATGATGAGTTCTACTTGATTGTGTGTAATCACTGATAACTGTACTGTTAATTCATTTCCTAAACATGCCCATAAAATCATGGATCTTTGATGTTTCTAGTTATCTCTCTTCCCTATCTTACATCCTTCCTCTGATGGGTTTGAAGCAATTGATCGAACACTCAGTGTTCTTTTAAAGATTGCTAAAATGATCATGGAAGCTAAAGTTATCCTCCCTTATGAATTTCTATTGTTGTATGCAGCAACTGATTATTATTGCTGAGTCTGTTATCTTGACAGTCTAAACTGATAAAAAAAAAATGTTATTTTCGACCTTTTGGTAGTCATTATTTTATATTTTTGACAGATACGATTCGATTCAAGATGATATTTGAAAAGTAAATCGTGGAAGAAGATTGGAGCATTAGAAAGAAGGTAGGTGCTGTTGAGAAATGAATCACATATTGGATAAATAATGAAAAGAAGTATGGTTTATAAGAGAGTGAATATCACCATCCTATCAGCTTGAGCTTTTGAGTTGAATATGGGCCCAACGTCTTGTGTGCCAGGTGGAAATTTAATACTGCATCAGAGCCAATCATATGGGCTCACACCACGTCAGGCCTAAGTGTGGAACTCGTGGCCCGTTAATCTCGAGACTGGAAGAAAAATACCCTGCTTGTGGCTAGTTGTCCCCCTCGCCCAAGTACAGAAGAAAAGTACCCGGTTCGAGGTCAGTTGTCGAGGACGGGGTGTTTAAAGTAAGTGTCAAGTGTGAACACGTTGCCATGTGAGGGTGGGTGCTGTGAAATGAATCACACATTACATAGATAATGAAAAGAATGATCATTTATAAGAGAGTGAGTATCACCATCCTATCAGCTTGAGTTTTTGGGTTGGATATGGTCCAATCTCTTGTAGGTCAAGTGGAAATTTAACATGGTATCTGAGCCAAAAACTTCAATCATTGGAATCAGACATTAAGGTGCCATTGAAGAAACATTCCCAGACCAAGGATGCCTCGTTTGGAAGAGTTTTCCAAAATCAGTACAGCCTCGGTCCGCTTAGGCTGGTGATCAATTAGTTATCTTACTTAAATTTCATTTTTTTCCGGTGAAGGTCGGGGCCAAAGTCTGATGCATTAATAAAATAATGCATTAAATTTCTTTTTCATATATGTGGTGCCCACTTGCTGATTGCTGATTTATTAAAAAAAAAGGGACTTACTAATTCTTGGCATTTTTGTTGTTAGTTTTAAGGGCAAATAACGTAATTGCGCATGAATTTTGATCGAATTCGTATTTTTAGCACGAACTTTTTTGCATGACCTGGGAAGGCAAGAAGTTTAAAAAGTTTATTCCGTTTAGCACGCTGTCTGTTTTTTTCGTCAAAACTAACGGACTGTCCGATGTGGCACGTTTTCGTGCCAAATGACAGCTGATATGGCAGTGCAATGTCAAATACATTTAAGAAAATGTCGAGTTTACCTATTAATACTCTTCATTAATTTAACACACGGTAATTACTTGATTTAATCGATTTTGAATTTTAAAATTTATTTATTAACAAAAGAGTACGTTCCAACTGGGTACTCGGAACCTGTGGTATAATACAGGTTCTGAACAGTTACAAGGACGTTAAGGAAAAGAAGAAGATAAAATTATAAAATTGTTCCTGATAACTTTAAATTAATAAAGAGTATTTAAGAGTAAACTCGATATTTTTAACTCATTTGACGTGACATGGCCACATCAGCCATCGTTTGCCACGTAAGCGTGCCACGTAGGACAGCCCGTTAGTTTTGACGGAAAAATAGACGGCATGCTAAACGGGACAAACGTTTTAAAATTTGTAATAAAAGTGGGAATTCGGTCAAAATACATATATAATTAAATTATTAGCCATAGTATTCGGTCAAAAGTGGAGCCCATTATCATTGGTTCATCAATTTCAGCTCCATTGGTGCTGACTCTCCCGGTTGGCCCTTTTCAAGGTTAGAGCCCATATGTCCAGTTAGGCCCAACTCACTTCCCTTGCACGTGCGGATAGTTTTTTCCTGGGATAGCTTATACTTTCCCCTTTCTTTTTAAGGTTTGAGCTTCTGAGCTATCCTCTTCATCAGAAGATTTAGCCTTTCACTCGCCCTGTCAATAATTAATGATGTCAACTTTTTTGGGACACTACAGTAGATTTTGAACGTTACCTCCTCCGGGTTCTGCTCATCTACTTCATTAGTATTGGTTGTCTCCTCCTCCTCTTTCTCACAGTGGTTTCCTCTCCCAGCTTTTAACATAGGCGGGGTTAGCTTCGGGTCTGGAATGTCATCGTTTTCGTCGAATCTTAACCACGGGCCATATTGATCAGGGTGGGTGGTTCTTTAGACGGGCAATTATTTTGGCCGTGGCCGAGAGAACCGCAATCATAACAAAAAGTACCAAGCTTTTCATGATTCATATTTAAAACTAACCCACGTTTTGGTTCCATTCCTTTTTCTGAGGGAGAAACCGGAACAAATTGCTTCAAAAACTTTGACTTGGACCAATACTCGTGGGACTAAGAACCATTTCGGAATGACAGAGTTATCCCACTACACCTCCAGAACTATCACGATCACTCTAGCTGCCTTTTTAATATTCTGAACAGATAGGAACTCAGATGGGATACCTCTGATTTGAACCCAGAAATTGATCGAGTCATAGGCGACCTCCTCCAAAGCGACGTCGATAGCCCATTTTCCCAGTATCATATGGGACCCTCGAACAATCCAGGAGCCTGCCTTTTCTACTTTTTGAACATCAGAAGGCTCACAGAAAATGCATACCAATGTGTTCTTGAGATATTTGTTGGGCATGATCGTGACCCCTTTTGTGAACTGCCGGGCACTTTAAAGGTGGGATGCAACTACTTTGATGGGTGGAGTCTTTAACTCGTGTGGTTTGACCAAAAGGGCTGTCAATCTGTTCAGTGGATCCAGATCTTCATTTGCTGGTAGTCCTACCCCTTCGTCTCGGTCTTTCATAGCCGCTTGAATTTTGAACATCTCTTCGAGAGGGGTTTCAAAGTCACTCTCCTCCATATTTTGAAACTAGAGTGACGATGGTGGAGAAGATCTTTGGAGATCTATTTAGCTTGGAATGATACACTGCTTTCCATTTAAAGGTATTTCAAACTTTGCAGTTTGAGTTCAAGTACTCTTCAGTATTTAAAACCACTAGATTTGCTGATAGCTGCAGACCTTGCAATAACTCTTGTGCCTGTCAGTCCGATGGCAGCCACTGACAGTACATCTTTGTGTAAACACTTGCATCTTTTTTTTTGGTTGGAGTGCAGTTCCGGTGAGTTGCTTCAGAGAGATGGAGCCAGAAGCTTTACTTCAGGTAGTTGAGGGATTTAATGTAGTGTGGGGGGTTGGGAAAGAAAGCAGTACGTAATGATAGTAAAGTTTTTGACCAAAATAGACTTCTTTTTAAAAATATTTTTCAAACTAGTCTTCCCCAAAAACTATTTCACATTCTAGACTTTAAAGTGCTTATGTGGCAATATCCTCAATGAATATCCTACATGTCTTCCACATCACTTCTAAAAAATCTTATGTGTCATCCACCTCACTCCATCTCATATTTCTTTATATCTTTAACCTTCCTTTTAACTTTGATCTTCTCCATCAAATTTTTTTACCATTAGCTATTCATTCTCTGAAATAAGAAAAAAGAACTTATAGTAGCATTACAGAAGTTCATCAACTATCTCAAACAATTATAGCACCCATTACTTTTAACAAGATAAATATCACATTAATCTTCAAGAAACCCAACGTGTAAAATATCCTAATATTTCATGAAACATCTTACAACATCTTTCATTCTCCAAAGTAGCATTTGTAACAACCAAAAATCTATGAGGTATCAAATGAAAATAATATAAGTGATAAAATCAAAGTTTAAGGATACAAATTTGAATAAACATGGTTGGTAAAAATTTAACATAACAATAAATAAGCTAATAAAGTTATAGTATTTTTACAAATATATATAGTAGTTGGCAAAATGCCACATCATATTATTTAGGTATGAGTTGGATGAGAAGTAATAAATTATATGAAAATTTTGCCACCTAAGCACTTTGAAGTCTAGAATTGGAAATTTTTTTTAGAAAAGACTAGTTTGAAAAATATTTTTTTAAAAAATCTATTTTAGTCAAAAAACTCGTGATGGTAGAGGCCAGGAGAGGGAAAAGAAGAGGAGGGGGAAGAAGACGAATGAGGAGGGTAAGAATAGGCTCCAACTGAAGGAGGATAATTGCTCTGGCAAGAGAGGATTTTCTCTCTCTAGAACTTTAGAGAGAGAGTTCCAATCATGACACTAATAATGCATTAAATTTCCTTTTCATATATATGGTGCCCACTTGCCGATTTATTTTAAAAAAAAAGGACTTGCGGATTCTTGGCCTTTTTGTTGTTAGTTCAATCTTTCTCAGTTTTAGAGGATTATGAAAAAAAAATTAATTAAGCCGAATTGTGCCCTCAATTTATCTCAATAGGAATTTTATATAATTTTCCTCAACCTGTAAGGATGCAAGCTATCAATTATTAATGTTAAAACTATTATATATAAATATATCTACACTATATAATTTTGAAAAATTGTTGATTTTGGTCCTCAAGCTTTTGGATTATGTTCACATTTGACCTAAACTTTTTTTTAATTATAAATTAAAAAATAAATGGAAATTTTAACAAAAAAGATGATGAAATCCGACCACTACGGTTCAGTCACTAGCAGTATCACGGACTGTTGATAACATTCTCGATGACAGTTTACAGTCGAGTCCCCACTAACCCCTCTTTTCTTACATCTTGAGTTTCTCCATTTTTTTTATAATTTTAAAAATAATTTATAATTAAAAATATATTTTTAATATTAAAAACCCTAATCACATTTTTTTAATATATTAAAAATAATGTAAACGACTAAAACTGAACAATATTTGAAAGATTGAGGACTAGAATTATCCCAAATAAAGGCTTAGGTCAAATATGAATATAATTTAAAAGGTTGTAGGTCGGGATCAAGTAGTGTCTTTCGGATTAACCGTGAGCCCATGGGCTTCAGCCCATTAAAAAGCCCAATGAGATGTTTAAGCCCAATTGGCATAATTTACAGCTTTCTTTTTCCACCGTCAACTGCCCCCACAAACATTTCACCCTCTTCTGTCTTTTACAAATAATTCTGTCAACTTTTCCACCGAATGTGGGAGAGAGAAAAAAAACGGAGGGCGGGAGAGAGAGTGGAGGAAACGGAGGAAGTAGAGACG
The DNA here is from genome assembly GCA_025802135.1 of Lagerstroemia fauriei. Taxonomy (NCBI): domain Eukaryota; kingdom Viridiplantae; phylum Streptophyta; class Magnoliopsida; order Myrtales; family Lythraceae; genus Lagerstroemia; species Lagerstroemia fauriei. The sequence goes on along the minus strand of JAOYND010015932.1, from coordinate 2,140 downwards.
GAAGAATCGAAACGGAAATAGATAAGAGTATAAACATAATAAATTTATCCTTATGTATAACTATTATGTTCATATTAGGAATTTAATAGTATAAATAATTAGAGAATTAGAATTTGCATAAGAAAGTTATAATCTACTAAAATCAATCTTTTTATTTATATATCCGGTTCCGGATATTGTGTGTTGGAAATTGGAATCGAAACTGGAATTTGATTGCCTAATTTATTGCCCGAATCTTACTTGAATTTCATTGATATTTATTGGGATATTAGCCTAAAAAGATACGAACTTTCAGATCAAATTATATCATAAACTTTAAAAATGGCGTGTAAAATCAAACTTTGCTTTCATTACCACTATCTGTCAGGTGGGCGACTTGGCAGATGGTGGAGCTGACGTGACATTACACATAGCACTAACGGTGATGGTGTGGTACTAACGGTGATGACATGACATCTGCTCTTTCTAAAAATTATAAAAATAACCTATTAATCCTATTACTTTCTTCAATGTAATAAAGACATGAAAGTTATTTAGTTTTGGGATTAAAAAAACCCTATAATTGTTTCAGAAGCGGGAATTTCATATAATCATCTTCAAAGTCGTCTTTTCTACAGCAAGCATGATCATCTTCTCTGCGATAAGCTTGATCATCTCCTCCACCTTTTCAACTTCCCGATTTCAGCATTGGGAATTTCATATGATCGTCTTTAAAGTCGTCTTCTCTACAGCAAACTTGATCATTTCCTCTGTGGATGAACGTCTTCAAAGTCGTCTCCTCTATAGCAAACTTGGCCGGAGATGATCAAGCTTGCCGCAGAGGAGATGATCAAATTTGTTGTAGAGGAGACAACTTTAAGGACGATTTGAAGAAACTCCCGCTTCTAAAACAATTATAGGGTTTTTTAATTGAAAAACTAAATAACTTCCATACTCTTATTTACAATAAGGAAGTAATATGATTAATAGTAATAGGTTGTTTTTATTATTTTAGAAAGGGCATATGCCACGGTTATGTTTGGATTGAGAGATTTGGAGGGGAGGGGAAGGGAGGGATTTGAAGGGATAATTTATTCCTCCAAATCACTCGTTTGGATATTATTATTAGAGGAGAGATTTGGAGGGATAAAAAAGTTAATTTGACCATTTTATCCTTTTAATTTGAAAGACCGATCGAACAAGATAAATGCGTAAGAGAGGCACAGTGGTTTCATGATGATCTTGAAACTCGAACAAATTTATGGTTTCATGATAGTCTTGGGAGGCTCGGTAGTTACGACTTGGTAGTGGTCGAGTAAGACAAAGCGTGTTGTGGTCGTGGCTTGGTGATAATCGCGCAAGGAAAGACGGGTATGGGTTGTGTAATTATATGATGCAGAATTATGGTGTGCCCATGGTTTGTTTTAAGAAATTACAATGGGTATTTTTGTCTAAAAATTTGCTATCCCTCAAAATTCCCCAAAATCGGATGAATTAAAAAAAGTGAGATTTGGAAGGATTCGCAATCCCTCCGAATCCCTCTAAATTCCTCCTAATAATTTACACAAACAATGGATTATACTATTCCTCTAAATATCTCCCCTCCGAATCCCTCAATTCAAACAAAACGTTAGTGCCACGTCATCACCGTCAGTATTATGTGCAATGTCACGTCAGCTTTACCATCTGTCAAGTCGCCACGTGACGGATGGTGGTTCTGTCAAGTCGCCACGTGACGAATGGTGGTAATGGAAATAATTTAATCATTCGCTAAAATTTCGTGTCTTTGTAGACTAATGTCCCATATTTATTTGACCACCCTTTGATTCCAATTATATTCCAGGGTCAAATCTAGACAGAACACATATTGCTGTGAAACGACGCCATAGACTTGGATGCGACATCTTTCGCCTTCAGTCCTGTCCTGGCCAAGTTTTCGGTAAAGGGTTTTGTCAGTGATTAAACCCTCAACCAAAGCCATTACTTCCATCGCTGAGAGGTTTGCAGGCGGACACCATGAGGAGAGCTTCAACTTCTTTTCTCTCACAACTCACCCGCTTGAAACCTAAAACTCTCTGTCCAGTTCTTGCACGAAGCTACATCGCCGAGTCCTGCTCCATCTCCCATGGCTTACTGTTCAAACCCCATGGCAGCTTCAATT
>JAOYND010015831.1:0-12454 GCA_025802135.1 Lagerstroemia fauriei | reverse complement strand
TTGCGGGTCGAGGACTCCTTCTCCTTCCCCTTCTTCAAACTCCGATTCGTATTTTTCATAGAGAAATCTCTGATCAATGATAGAACAAGATCCATTTTGTGTCATATCTAAGGGATTCTTTGGTTGCTTGGAATTAAAAAGTGGTCATATCCTTTTTAATCTACACAACATACCTAAAGTATGTGATTGAGCGGGGCTCAGGGAATGGAACTAACTTGATGTTGCACCAATTAGGATGGCTGAAAAGAACATGTGTGTGTTCCTGCCAGTTAAATTTCACCTCAAAAAACATAAAATCTATAGAGGTGCTCTCTTGTCCGACTTGTCATCGTATTGTGCCAAATTAGTGAAATTAAAATTCTAAGGGATCTACACATGTAGAATCTACTTGATGAAGGGAGAGTTGAATTCCTAGTCCAAAATGTTGTGTTTCTTTCCGGTGAGCTACCTTACTGTACTTAAATTTGGTCTTTAATCAACCCTGCATTGGATTGGGTTCGATGGTCTCATAGCATGCAATGGAGGTATACGTTGCATTGGATTGAAAGTGGATGATCCAATCGGAAGGATCGGGTATGACAGTAAAGACTATGAGAGAAGGTACCGTGTGGGCGGTCAGTGTGGTATAGGAGGAATGGGTGCAAATTGCGATACCAGAGGCGGCTAGGGGAACTACGATGGAGCGAGAATACCTTATTCATCATAAGGAATGCGTGGTTGAGATTGAATGCACATCCTTGTAGCACTCCGTCCTGACTCTCAGTAAGAGCACCAAATGATATATTCCTGGCCTTGACTAGGGGAAATGACGATTTTACACCAATTGTTGATGGCCTCGGACCAATTGGGGAGCTGGTGCCCAAAAGTTGAAAGTTTCAGCACGTATTGGTTGACAGCCAAGCCGAACCGAGGTGATTGTCGGATTCGACTCTTCAATGCTCAAGTTGGACCATGATGATAATGAGAGAGGAAGTGCAAAAGACAAGGAGAGAGAATCAAGTAAATGGCAATGATCATATCATGATTACATATAATGTTGTCATCGAGAGGTATAAATAAAATTTCATATCACAACACTAAGCAGTTGCTAAATATATCACATCAATGACTACCATTACTCCAAAATGGTAAAAGGATGATTTTGTCCTTGTGAACATTTTATTTTCTATTATTATTGAACCTTACAAATATATCAAGATCCTCTGTATAAAGGTGTAAAATGTCATTTAAAAACTTACAAGTGTGTAAGTGTACTAGGAATGTGGAGTGTTTCTGTTCTTGATTAAGAGATGGCGTCCTAGTGTCTTTGGGCATGCCAATATAACTTATCCAAGAAAAGATTGCACTATTGATGTGGCAGCTCAAGTGGCAATTTGTTGGCCACAAGCCATCTCTGCTTTGAAAATCTCATCTAAAAGAAAATCCCATTCATCCTAGTTACTTACGTTGATGCGCCTGTGAATTAGCCTGAACTGATAATAATTGTCCTCACGCAATATCAAAATTGCTTGTGGAAGTTTTACTACAATGCACTCTCACATACATATATACTTTGCTCACTTGCCTTACGAGGTTGAACAGTCGCAAGACTGCAAAAAGACTTTGCCTAGAGCCATCCACTTGTCACCTTCTAATTACGTACTAAAATAAGATGCTGGTGTGACAATGCAGAAGTACTCGACTTCAACGTTACAAGAAGAAAAGGCCAACAAGATAGCATATGCAGAAGGTATGTTGTTTCACTGTGTGGTAGTGTTTACGTGATGACATCGATGAATGAAACTTTGTTATTTTTGTGATATTTCTAATAAAACGTAAAAACAAAAATAATCCCAAAAATACTTAAATTTGATTGGTTTGTATTACTATGTAGGCATGACACTATTGTATAAAATACTTTCTCCCATGGACGGGGTTGCTTTGCAACTCTAATTACATCTTTCAATTTCTATAATTTATATCATCAGAGTTGATGAGTATATGTCCATATTATTAAGGCTAGAGGATGAGTTCAAATGTGTGGAGCAGCAAGAGAAGCACATTTTAGGCATGTAAAGGTAAGGACTTGAGAGACACTTACCTCTTTATTTGTGAGCACATTGATAGAAGTATCAAGTCTTGTCCATGGACATGTGTAGCACCCTTTTAAAGCGGATATATAAAACGTCAATAGGAAACGAGATCCCTACGAGGCTAGATCATGATGGTTTCCTGGGTGGACTACCTAGTTTAATGAGTGTACTCGCAGATCCAATTTTTATCACTAGTAGATTGGCATTAAATCCCCACCTAGTGGTTTGCTCTTAAAATTATAATCATCTACTATCGGAGCTTCTGTGCCATTAGGTGTTGCTTTATGTAAATATGCATTCAATCTTTGCTTTTTTAAACAATTCCATATTCATATTCTTATGTATCAAGCTGAATGAACATTTTTTATAGTAGATTTCCACAAATAGAAATTTTCTTATATATTTAGGCTAAAAATTCCTTATCGTCAGGAGCAATGGATGTTGAGCAGATCTAAGGGAAGAGAAAGGTCCAGTAATGATAACGACGAAGGTGGATAGGGTGGGAAGAAAAGGAGGAGAGAGATGGAAAGAGGCAGAAGGAGAGAGGCTTGAAGTCACGATATGGCGAGGCGGAAATTGAAACTGATATGTTGGATAATCAGGAATGTCTTGAAGATGAATATGCCAATTTGAATTATGGGGAGGAGCAAGCTGAAAAAAAAAAAACAAAAGAGCAGGATCATGGCGCTATAGAAGAAGACACACTAGGTCTTCTTGCAGTAGCAGGGCTTCAATATTCTAATGTTGATGATATAGTAATGTTAGGAAATAATGCACTTCTAATAGGAAAATATATTGAAGGGGTTATTGATTTTAGCTGTTTGGTGAAAAAATATTATTAGGAAACAAAATTGTTACGATACGGCCAGATATTATTGTGCTAGATGTTTGGGTAGTTAGAAATGTTATGCACCCCGAGATTTACTTTCCATAGTTTCCTCGATATATTACTCGATTTATTTTTCCTTAACTTGTACATATTCATCCGCTACATACTCAATGAGATGAGTTTTTCAGCCCCGAATTCCCTTATTCTTGTTAGATATATCAATAAGTTCTCAGTCTTCTTCACTATTTCTTTGTCATGGAGTCATGTTTAGGTGAAAGCTAGTTTTTACACTTTTGTAATTTTATTCTCCACTCCATCTTTACACAAGTTTGTTTTTATTAGAGATATTTTATGGTTATTTAGGAAATAAAATATTTGACAATAAGATCATATTGATCAAGTATGTTAGTTAATATCTATATAATTTTATTATATCTGATTTGATATTATTTCCGATATTATGAATTATGTATTTCATAGTTTATTTTGCTATGAGCATATAGTTGTCTCATGTAATTCCCGAGTCAGCCAGTCATCTAATAAAGTTAGACTCCCGTGGTTTTGGCTTATGGATGTCCATGTTTATCTCCTTCAATATCTCTTATCTCCTTCCCCCTCATGAATTATATAAAATTTGTCATGGTATCAGAGCGGGTCAATCCTAGTATAGTGATGCGACGATGAAGACAATTGAAGACATCTGAAACCAAAAAGGCTCATGTCGTTCTCCGGCCTCTAAAGTCCAAGAAGAGAAGATACAAGCCGATTTTCCAACCTCTGAAGGCAAGAAACCTCGAGTCATTGTTGTTTCTTGACCTCTGAAATGAAGATGCTCAAGTAGATTTTAAAAGTCAAGTCGTCGTCATCAAATTTGATTATTTGTAAGATACGCATTTCGCTGCGCTACATGCTCATCTTGAGGGGAGTATTAGAGATATTTTATGGTTATTTAGAAAATAGAATATTTGACAATAAGATCGTATTGATCAAGTAGGTTAGTTAATATCTACATAATTTTATTATATCTAATTTGTTATTATTTCTGATATTTTGAATTTGTGTTTTCTAGTTTATTGATTTTCTGAGCCTATAAATAGACGAGTCATCTCATTTGTTCTTGAGTTAGTTAGTCATCTAATATAGTTAGATTCTCGTGGTTTGCCTTTTGGCTGACCACATTTATCTCTTTCAATATCTATAATCTCCTCCTCCCTCATGAATTATATAAAATTTGTCAATTTTATTTTGGTAAAAGGAACATGGGAGTGGAGGAAGGTATCTTTGATGTGCCAACTGGTAGAGTAGATGAAAATTCACCAAATGAATGTAATGTACTTCGATATAACTGGTTTTGAAACATCTCACTCTCAGATATCTTGCCCTCGTACCCTTTTCATCTAACATTTTCTTGAAGCAGATCAAGTATTGGAGCGCATTTCAAGAGAATGGGCTGGGCATGAATTATGGCCCAAGTGTTGTTAGCTACGAATCTTTACATGGTAATTAAAGAACTTTGTACTCTCAGATTTTGTTCTTATGTCTGTTAAAGTTCCAAAGTGAAAACCGTTATCACAATTTCGGAAGATCTTTTATTGATTCTTACTTTCTAGGTAAAGCCAATTGCTACAAAACAGATGGGATGCAAGAATTTAGATAACAGTCGCGGATAGTGAACAGTCGCGTTGCGGTTATAACATTTTTTGGCTATAGCGACATTACATAACGGCGTCGCGAGTGTCGCAGTCTGATTTTTTTATGCATATAAAATAAATAAAAATAAATATATGACAATTTATGCAATGTCAAGATCATTACTATTATTGTTAGATCCCACATCAATCATATAAAAGGACAATCCTAGATTTATAAGATAATTGGGTATCACCACCTGATAGCTTTGGCTTTAAGGTGGAAAGGGGTTCAGTCTCTTATAAGACCCACTAACAATAATATAATATGTAAGCGCCTAATTTAGACACGGACTCGTCTTTTGTAGTCCCTATTGACATAAGCTGGCAAACTCGACAGTCTCCTCTAGGTCCAGTCATATACTTTGTCAACGGTTCACTCACAACACACAATTCAATAATTATCACATCCAATACAAGTGATTGAAGGATAATGAATAAATTCTGCTCCATCTTCATCATGTTTTCCACTAGACATGATCATTTGACTGAGAAGATCTAGTACCATGATCATTATTTTAATCATTAATGCAATCATGAGTCAACTAGACAGGATTTTCAGAACCATCCAACAGCAGAGCCTCTTTCATCATCTGTGAATATATGGTCGAGACTAATGGGTTGAAATTTTTTTCTATTTCCTAGCGACTTCTTCTCATCATGTCTATGTTTCAACCTCATGTTGTAGTGCACAAAACAAGTTGTGAATAAATCATTATAATACATGCTTTTTCACCAATTGGTAGAATGACGAGCTAGATCATTGTACGATTCTGCTCCATCTTCATCATGTCTTCCACTTGATAGGATCATTTGGCTTAGAGGATTTAGTACCATGATCATCATGCTCATCATCAGTACCATCATGAGCTAACTAGATAGGATTTTCAGAACCATCCAGTAGCATAGTCTCTTTCATCATCTATGAATTTATGGCCAAGACTAATGGGTTGAAACTTTCTTCTATTTCCTAGCGACTTCTTGTCATCATATGTCTATGTTTCAACCTCATGTTTTAGAGCACAAAAACAAGTTTATACAATTTCTTATACTTCAATTTGTTTCTTCTTTTTTACTGTATATAGCTAAAGCTGCTCCAATTATGCTCACAATTACTTGAACTACTAGTCTAACTAAGCACCTTTCTTGTGATTGCTTGAATCTCAGGTGTCTCACTTCCAAAAGTTATCCACCAATCAGCTGTGAATAAGGAACTTGATTAATAAATTAAAATTTAGAACAAATTAAAATGAAAAATATAGTGGAATTCTTATCTAACCCCGGTTGCATTCTTGTCCGCTCAATGTTGAGCCTACCTGGTACTAAATGATTCCGCTTTGTTATGAAAAAATAAAAGCTACAAGATCAACAACCCAAATTGAATATTAGTAATGGTTTGAAATGGAAGTTAGCATTACAAGTTTGCTTTAGAATTTACCTGATTAAGTGCTGAAATTTGCTTATCCACATCAGGCTCCAATCCATTATTGACATTTTATGTATCATCCAACATCTCTCTCGCAACTTCGTCGCTCGTCACTTCTACATATTGAAATTGTGGATTCAAAAAATAGGCTATGCATTTCAAATTTTAAAATTTATCATATAATAAATCCTCTTTATTAAATAAGTATAGTATAAGTAATGTAATTAAGACATTTACCTACAACATGTAAATCTTGATGTAGTTGAATTCTCCACTGATTATCAATTATCTTCCAACAATTTGTCCAATATTGACAACTTTTCTGAATGACCAGCTTGGCTCAGTCAAGAGCTTCATAAACATATCCCTTTGTTAACATCTCATCCGAGTCTACCAATCTTAACACTTTTATTAGTGGTGTAAGAACCACCAGTAATATTTTCACCTTTTTTCCATAATAAGGAGCTCATGATCTTCTTTAGCCTCTGAAGCTGGTCCAGAAATCTCTCTCCCAAACCTTGATCACGACCACTATTCAAAAGTGAACATTGCCTGTAAATTGTTCTTTTGCTGAACAAGTGATCCGATCATGAAAGAAAGAAATCAATAGTACAACAATACATTATTCATTATAGCGATCTTGAGTCTCATGCTATCAGCTTCATAGGCCCGAACTTCAAGAATATATTAAATATAGTTGACATATATTAATTATTAAGAGGAGATATTTGATATTATACTATCAAAAAATACATAGTAAAAACAAAAAAGGAAATAAATATATGTATAGAATAGAGAGCCTTCAGCATATATGGGAGAAAAAATTGAAAGTAGTCGATCGACAAAATCACACACCTAATCAAATTTTCTTGCAATATAAACATATGAATGAATTATTAGCTAATTATATGATGATAGATGACATAAAAAGTAATAATCATAGCATACAAAATTAACTTTAAGGTAATAGAGATTTCTAATAGAATGAAGGAGTTAACATAGTTTTAAAAAAAGGGATTTCTAATGGAACTAACACAGGAAGGCTTTGTCGGACTTTGATGGTGTGTTTGCTGCATAGACTTGGACTTGGTAACGGACTTGGACATAGATATCGTTCGGGAATGAGAGAATGTATTAAAGAGTACATATGTGAGTGAGTTGCTAAAGATGCATATTTATAGGGGAAGTTCGGCAGTGGACACTAAAACCACGAGGAAGAATAGGGACAGAGACATGCGATGGGAAAAGGCATGGGGAAGCGTGGGGGAGAGACGTACACCTCTCCTTTTTCAGCTTTAACTTTTCAATTTTTGGTCAAAGAAAGCCATAGATGCATGTGTTTTTTTGCTGATGTAGAGACAAGGATATGTCACTTCAATACTTATGTATACAAAGAAAGGCAACATGCATGTGTTTTTCTGCTCATGTATGTAACAATTTTTTTTTGAAGGAGCTACCCCAAGGGACATCTCCATAGGAGGTGTCTAGAGGGAGCTGCGGAATATTATGCAATCCCCCAACCCCACGAAGTATCGAGCAAGATTGTTATTAATATTGGATGGTCCCCACCCTTAGAGGGGTGGTTGAATCTCAATACTGACGGCTCAGCCTCGGACCATCCTAGAATAGTAGGAGCAGGGGGAGTGATTGGCAACTACACAGGGCAATGGGTAAAAGGCTTCAAGAAATACCTCGAGGCCACTAATAGCTTAGTTGCTGAGCTGTGGAGGCTCTGAGAAGGCCTTCTAATTGCGAAAAACCTTGGCGTCCGATTCCTTTGTGTGGAATTGGATGCTAAGGTGGTATATAATATGATATGGGTCTCTTCCTCAGCAAACACCGCACTAATGCCTCTTATCTCTGATTGTATGCGGTTAACAATGTCATTCTAGGGGCTCAAAGCAACTCACATTCACAAACAACCTAATGCAGTGGCTGACCAGATGGCTAAAGATTCAAGGACGATCCCGCCTTTTGTTTCTTCGAAATCTACTATTTTGTTGGATAACCCCCACCGTGGCTTTTATCTACCCTCTTAGCTAATGTTGTAGGAGTTTCGAGAAGATGTGGTCTTAATAAAGTGGCACAAGACTCTGACTCATAACCAAGAGGTTATGAGTTCGATCTCACTATGAGGAGAAATTCTTAGGTGATCCTACCTCGCCACGTGACGTGAGGAAACACCGATTAAAATTTGACAAACCGGCAAATTAGTATTAAACACCCGAGCAGTTGCCATAATTAACACTAATCAAAGCAATTTGATTGGTTCTTCCTCGCCACATCATTGTGAGGTAAGATCACCTAAGATTTTTTCCACCGTGAGAGTAACATATCCCTTTATTTCTCTTTATTTCATGTTCTTGTGTTAGGCTCATGGGCTTCTCTTATCACCGAAAATGGATGTCAACTTTCTGGATTCTAAATGACTGTGTGATGCTTCAATTGGTTTCTATAATTAATAGGGTTAATAGCCTATTTAGGCTTGAACTTAAGTCAATTTGCCACTTTTGGCACGAACTTTTTGGCGTGACCCAGAAAGGCACGAACTATCGAACGTTAGTCCCGTTTGGCACAAACCGTGAAAATTAACGTGACCTGCTGACGTGGCACGTTAAATTGATGACGTGGCAAACGGTAATCCTACATGGCATTGACACATAGATAATGAGTAGCCCGGTCAGCCGAAATACCATTTATGCCCCTTACGTCCCTCTTGGCAATTAAAAAATTGGAGGACAGAATTGTAATTTTGTTTCCTCCCACAAATAATGGTGTAAATAAAAAACCGGAAATCCAAAAAAATGATAGAACCCGAACCGAAAAATTGGATTTATGATAAATTCAAGACGATTTTTAAGGTGGAAAAAACTGGACCGGAAAATTCGGGTCCCGACTTGAAAACATCCGGCGGGGCCCGAAACCGAGTATTAAGTTATGTTAAATTTATATTATACCGAAAAACTGAAAAAAAATCAATCGAACTCGAATCGAAAAAATCAGATTTATGTGTCTCGAGATAAATTCAAGACGGTTTTTAAGGTGGAAAATACTGGACCGAGAAATTCGGGCCCCAACCCTGAAAAACCCGGCGGGGCCCGAAATTGAACCGAAAGTTATGTTGAATTTATCCCGGGACCCATAAATCTGATTTTTTTCTATTCGGGTTCGGTTGGTTTTTTCAGTTTTTCGATATAATATTAATTTAACATAACTTTCGGTTCGGTTTCGGGCCCCGCCGGATTTTTTCAGGTCGGGACCCGAATTTTCCGGTATAGTTTTTTCCACCTTAAAACCGTCTTGAATTTATCATAAATCCAATTTTTCAGTTAGGGTTCGATCGGTTTTTTCGGGTTTCCGGTTTTTCATTTACACCATTATTTGTGGGAGGAAACAAACTTACAATTCTGTCCTCCAATTTTTTAATTACCAAGAGGGACGTAAGGGACATAAATGGTATTTCGGCTGACCGAGCCACTCATTATCTATGTGTCAATGCCATGTAGGATTACCGTTTGCCACGTCATCAATTTAACATGCCACGTCAGCCGGTCACGTCAATTTTCACGGTTTGTGCCAAACGGGACGTTCCATAGTTCGTGCCTTTCTGGGTCACGCCAAAAAGTTCGTGCCAAAAGTGACAAATTGACCTAAGTTTAAGCCTAAATAGGCTATTAACCGTAATTAATATGTGTATGTTCTTGGTAGTAATTTAATGTCTCCTTCTGATAGATATAGCTTTTTTTCTTCTTCTTCTTCTTTGCTGCTGACTAATATAGTTATGGAGGTAAAAGAAGAAGAGAAAGGAAAAGATGGCTTGCTTTGCTTTTTGAATATTCAACAGAATACATAGGACAAGTGCAAAGGAAAAACAAATACCACTAATTTAAGATACTAAAATGTAAATAAAATCTGTAATAGTAGGAATCGGCAATAGTGATGATTCTGTTACCAAAAAATACAATAGTCAATATTTGATTGATATACACTAATTTACACCCTAGCTTCTTTTCTCTTCTTGTGTGTAACTTACTAATATATTCCACACTCCCCTGAAGCTTAGTGGTAGATATATATTAGTCGCAGCTTGAAATTAAGGTCTTGGAATTTAGGATGATAGAGGACAAAGGGCATTTATAAGGATATTCACTACTTGAATTTTAGAAGGAAAGTACTTAACCGTAATGGTTTTATTCTTGATTTTCTCACTGATGAAGTGCCAATCTATTTTGACATATTTGGTTCTATCATGATGTATTGGTTTCTTGGCTATTCATACGAGTGACTGACTATCGCAAACCATGATGATCTGGCATTTTCTACTCAACCTTGAGGTCTCCTAGTTAGGGCTATTCTAAATATCCAAAAAACAAACCGCACAAGAAAACCGCATGAACCGAACCCAAAAAAGCAAAACCGCATGCATTGGTTTCATTTCAATACTGTTTTTTAAGAAAATTTGGTTCAGTTATTCACTAATTATATGCGGTTTGGTTAACCAAAACTATCCAGACCGAACAGTTTTTAATAGTTATATTAAAATAAAAATATTATTAAATACTAAATAAGTTTTAAACAATAATAGACATTAAACAATATGATTAATTGCAGACCCTCTCTCTCTTTGCTCATTTCATCTATTCACTTTTAGCATCTCTTTCATCGCCGTGAGTTCATTGAGTGAACCAAAATCAATTGATCGTGATTCTTCCTCCCTGAGCCATTTTTCTTCTTTATGATCGAGCCCATCACCGATGGTCAATTATCTCTTTGCCCTGAACAAAATTGCTATCCAGTTCTAGAGTTTTCTTCAATTGATGAGGAACTGAGTCAATCGACCGCCTAAAGCCTCAAGAAGTAATACTACAGTAGAAAGGTAACTCTAAATGGAACCAATTGATTGATTTGTTAATCTGTGATATTTCTAGGTTATTTATGTTTTTTTCATGAACTGTTCGATTCTTTGATAAAGGCAAAGGAGATGACTTCTGAGTTGATTCTGGGACATTTCTATGTTATTGTTGGCAATAATATATAATGTATGATTGTGAATGTCCTTGATTAAAGTAGCACGACATGTTTTCATTTTTTATTCAAATTAATATTTTTTTTACTAAGTCTTTTTTTTCTGGGGTGGTTGTTTGATTATGTTGATAGATCCATCAGTATAGAAAATAGCATGTTTTATTCGATAAGTCATCGATGATCTTGTAATTTAGAGGGCTTGCCTATTGTTTGATAGTATTCTACAAATTTAAGGCATATTATATATGGTGATGAGATTTGATCCAAGCTCTCCTTTTCTATGTTGGTCTTTTACTGCTTATTATTGTTGTGCCAAGCAATTTCTATTGCGGATCCATGGTTAATTGGGATATTTCCTTCTTTATGCTTGCAACAGGTCTATGTTTGTTCTACATCTACATGTTGGTTGGAAACTTGCTATCTTGCAATAACAATGACATTTTGGATGAATTAAGACACTTGTGGATTGTGTAGATTGATGTCTTTACTTTGTGGACAGGTTCTCTATAGGATTAGTTTGCTGCATGAGAACTTGGTTGTTTTCCTCTGTTGATCTCCTGTGGTTTGTTGCATTTGCTCTGTTGATCTCCTGTGGTTTGGTGCCTTTACTATGTTGATATCTTTTAACTACAGAGACCACTTTCCTTTTTCTTTTTCATTATAACTAATTAGTGATGCATTTATACTATTATGATTAACAATTTTATACTAATTATAAAAATTTACAAATTGAAAGCCGGTTAACTGAATTATTTGAACCAGTTTCAAATAGTTCAGTTTTTTCTCCTAAAGTGGTTACAGTTCAGACCCTATAGTGCCAAACCGATCCTTTGCAAAAGCGAAGTGCTAAGGATCTGAACTTAGCTTCTGCTCTACTTCAAGCTATAACTGACTCCTTCTTGCTTTGTCATTTAACTAGGTTTCTCACACAAAGGAGTAGTATTCAAAAGTTGATTAGTAATTGGTTAGAGAGTTGGCCCAATCTGTATCTGTAAAAACTTCAACTTCTCTGCTAGTTATTTTCTTAAAGAATAATCCTTTTCTAGGAATCTTCTTTAAACACATCACGATTTGGTAGATAGCTTCTTGCTCTAACTTAGTATCAGGTCCACTGGTGTGTCCATAGGCTTGTAGCTAAACATGTATTCCGAATATATAATAACAGCAATCTCGATGGCCACAATAATAATAAAATATTACGAAAATGAATTTTATTTCTCTTTCTGTAGGTACGGGATCGTGCAAGAAAGACTTTACCAAAAATAAGGAGTATAAAATAAAGAATACAATAATAACTTAATTAATCAACAAAATAAAAATTTGTTACTGATCGTCGAATCGTCGAGGCCTGTGGCGGTCACAGTTTCCTTAAAACTTATTTGTCCTCCTCTGGTCGTGCTGAGGAAGCGTGGAC
>JAOYND010015734.1:0-12461 GCA_025802135.1 Lagerstroemia fauriei | reverse complement strand
AAAACATTAATCTTAGACATGCAAAACTTATCTACACCAATACTAATGAAGTCTTCATAAGCTTGATGAGAAAGTGCTTTCATTGCAGCCAAGCTTTCCTAGAAGTCAGCCTCTGTGCGACTCTTAACAGCTCTCCAAAATATATTCTTCAATGCAAATCCATTGTGTCTCTTCTTCCAATTTGCATATATATGTCTCGCGCAATTTCTATGCTCAACTGAGGGCATTAAGTGCTTCACAGCATATGCAAGTCCTTGAAAATATCAGTGAATCATGTAAGAATATTGTACATAAGCAACTAATCAAAGCAACATTTATGTAACACATATTACCTTCTGTTGGTCACTTATGATTGTCCACCCAAATCCATCCCGAATATGCAAATCATATATAAGTCTTATCATAAACCAAGTCCAACTATCAATGTTTTCACCTTCAACTACTAACCAGGCAATGGGGAACATCTGATTGTTCCCATCCGTTACACTGTAGATAAGAGTTGCCCACCAACCTCTGTCTTGAGGAAGCAACCATCAAGGCTAATGATAGGTTTGCAACCTTGTCAAAATCCTCTTCTGAGTCCTTCAAACCCAATATAAAACCTTTTCAAAATGGCTCCACTTGCACCATGCATTCTTTCAACAGAAATATCAAATAAACTGTCATTATTAACCCTCCTCAATTCTACAATATAAGACGGTATCATCTTATAATGGTCAGCTAAAGAGCCTCTAATAAGCTCAAGTGCAAGTGCCTTAGCTCTATAACATGTGTTCTTGTCAACCTGAAGTGCAAATCTTTCATCAAAATGTCTCATCATCTCAGCAACACTCAGATCATGATTTTCTCTCAATTTGTCCACATATAGCTGTGCAATCCATTTTCTTAAGGCTTGCTTGTTCCTTGCAGCCCTGGCACATTTGTGCTCTTTCACATATTTTTTAACTATAAATGCATCCTTCTGTTGTGTCCAGCTTGCATGGATTCTCCATGGATACTTGCCATGACACCTAGCCTCCATTCTATGACTGCCACTTCTTTTCCACCAAATGGACTTCCCAATTTAAATGGCATAATCTTGGATAAATTGTCTAAACTGTTGTGGACGCTCAAATCTCTATCTGAGTGAGAACATGTCATCACCAGTACTTTTCCTTGCTGATTTATCTCTTTGATATACGATGATTCCTTTACTCATCCTGCCTTCTTCATCACTATTCTCAAGAGTGAGTACTTCATCACTTGATTGCCCATATTCACTGTGATAGCTTCCTTCCATAATTTGTTCCATTTCAACTGCACTTCATTCTTCTCCTTGTTCCTGTTCCTCTTCTTTTTCTCCTTCTCCTTTTCCTTCTTCTTCACCGTATTCTTCATTCTACCTTCTTATTCTCTTATATCTCTTTTTATTTCTCATTATCTCATTCAGTTCCTCATCTGAAGTATCACTTGCAATATATTCTAACTCTTCAGAGTCAGACTCTGTTCCTACAGAATCTCCATCTCCCTCAGATTCTTCACTAGCATTTTCTTCAGCTGCATTATCACTTTCTTTACTTACTTCTATATAAACATCAATCCTGCCATTTTTGACACCCAGTTCAGCCATCTTACATATATCATCATCTAATTTCATCTCTGTCAAACCTGTAGCAAGACTGCACTCGGGTTTCATACCATATTTTCATAGGATCTTTATATCCTAAATCAACTACTATGGATCTGAGCTCAAAGAAAGACATCCTATCAAAATCTTCAGTGCTTGTCCGTACTTCCCCACCCACATATCTAACTCGTCTTGATTGAACCATCCCTCCCCCATGAGAAACTCAGCTCCCATCCAACATGAATCAGAAACATGCATAAATACACTTCTTGAGTAAGACAAACAGAAATAGTTAAAAAAATCCCACCTTTACAGAATGAAAACTGGGACCACCTCTGGTTCAACAGTGCTCACACATGTGCTCAATCACGTGTTCTTATGCGCCCCTGTAATGAAGCTTCAAACAACCCTGCACCTCTGCCCCTTGCACCAATCTTCCACCAATTTGTCAAGCAAAGCTTCAATGAACTGTCTGTGCCCTAATCTCCCTTGCTTGACGTTTCGTTTCTCTTCTTCTCAAATGCGGGAAAGAAGAGAAGGAAAAATGTGACAGAAAGAAGAGAAGGGCTAAGATGGAATATTAATAACAAGAGAGTGGCAATCTCGTCTTTTCATCCAATTTTAACAGACGTTTTCGTCTTTCGTTGAGCAAAGTAACGGGAAATGTGACGGGTGGCAGAAGTGGAAAAATTTTGAAAGTTCCTGACCATTTACGACAAAAATTGAAGTTCATGGTAGAATTGAGAATTTAGGCAAAGTTCGTGTATCACAGCGTCATTTACCCTTTTTTTTTCACAGGTCATGCTTGGGGAGGGAAGTACACGTGTTTGAATTGTCGATCCAATCTCGGTGTCGACGCACTTGACCAACAACCCAAACAAGCGCTTGTGCCGACTTAGTCTGTAGGTCCGTTTAGGGTCTACTAGACTTTTGTTGACTACACTCTACGGTCTACTCATGACTAACTTGGTGTCTCTGCGCCTCATTGCCTTGAGGAACACACTTCATTGTTGTCATGAGGAAGACAAGTGCTTGTGCTGACTTAGCCTATAGCTCCATTCGGGGTCAACTTGACTTTTAGTTGACTTGATCCTACGGTCTACTCACGGCTAACTTGGTGTCAATGCGCTTTACCATCACTATGAGGAGCGCACTCCATCATTGTAAGGAATATGCTTTGCCATCATTGTGAGGAACACGCTTCACCGTTATCGTGAGAGAGGACAAGCACTCATGCCGACTTAGCCCGTAGGTCCATTCGGGGCGGTTGACTTGACCCAACGGTCTACTCATGGCTAACTTGGTGTCGACGTGCTGTGCCATCATCGTGAGGAACATGCTTCGCCATCGTCATGAGGAACACGCTCCGCCATCTTCATGATAGAGAGGACAAGCGCTCATGCTGACTTAGCCCGTAGGTCTGTTTGGGGTCAACTTGACTTTGGTTGACTTGACCCTATGGTCTACTCACAGCTAATTTGGTGTCGACCGCTTTGTCGTTGTGAGGAATGTACTTTATCGTCATCATGTGGAAGGCAAGTGCTCATGCCGACTTAGCATGTAGGTCCGCTCGGGGTCAACTTGACTTTTAGTTAACTTGATCCTACGGCCTCCTCACGACTAACTTGGTATCGATGTGCTTCACCATCGATTTGAGGAGGACAAGCGCTCTCATCGACTTAGCCTGTAGGTCTGTTTGAGGTCAACTTGACTTTGGTCGACTTGACCGTACGGCCTACTCACGGCTAACTTTGTGTTGATGCGCTTTACCATCGTCATTTTGCACAATGTTAACTCAACCACCTCGACGGCTTGGTGAATGAGATTGCATGCCAACATATGCTATTCATATCTTTACTCATGCATTAAGTGTGCGAGTTGGACACACTGGTTGCATGAGGCATAGATTGTAGGAGGCAAATGCACTACAGGAGGCGAAGACAATGCACTACAGGAGGCAGACTGGACGCACTGCAAGAGGCAAAGTAGCGATGTGTTGCAGAAGCCGGAGAGGACCAACTATAAGGGTTGGAGAGAACCTGTTGCACAATGCATGAGGATGTGCTACAGAAGGCGATGATGACCCATTGTGGGAGTTGATGCATTGCATGCTATGATAAACAAAAAGGTACATGAGGTGATCCACTGTACTCCACAAGGGACAATGCCGGTGGGGGGCAATGTGCTGTGTGCTACAAGGAACAATGCGCAAGTGGAAGAGATTTTTTTTAATGGAGTGACTAGACATCGACCAGTGTAGCCAAGGCTGCCTACGTACCCTTACGAGAGATCAAGTCATAACACAGTTCACGGTACAAGAGTTCTTTTTTCTTTGGATGATGTGACCGAACCTCAACCGATGTAGTCAAGACTGCATACGTACCCTTGTAAGAGATCAAGTCATTCAGTAGTTCTATGGTACAAGAGTTTTTTTTTTTTGATGATGTGACTGAACCTCAACTGATGTTGGCGAGGCTGCCTACGTACCCTTATAAGGGATCAAGTCATTACGTAGTTCAATTAGAGGACTTCACGCGTAGTAGCACTTCAAGAACTTCCCATTTATAGGACCAATCCGCAAGCCATCTTTGTCGATCGACTTGTACGCTCCGTTCATGTATACTTCTTTAACTACGTAGGGGCCATCCCACTTTGGAAGAAACCTATTCCTCGTGCGGTGCGTGACAACAATGGGTCTTCGCACTGCAAGGACTAAGTCCCCAACTTGAAATGAGTGCATGCGAAGATGTTTGTTGAAGGACTTAGACATCCGAGCTTGGTAGCATTCAAGACGTTGTTGAGTGTCAAGCCTTTTCTCATCTAACGCCTCTAGCTCTTCGAGTTGTAACTTTGCATTTTCTTCACTTGTGAGCCCTTCTTGCACTGCTATTCTCAAAGATGGGATTTGCCGCTCTAGTGGGAGAACAGCTTCAACTCCGTACATCAACGAATAAGGAGTGGTCTGTGTCGGGATCCGGTATGTTGTTCGATATGCCCACAAAGCTTCACCGATCTTCTCATGCCAGTCTCTCTTTGACTTGTCAACTATCTTCTTGAGGAGACTACAAAGAGTTTTATTGAAAGCTTCAGCAAGCCCATTTGCCACTGCATTGTAGGCAGATGAGTTGTACTGCTTGAAGTCAAACTTTTCACAAAGTTTATCCATGGCCTTGTTGTAGAATGGCCTTTCATTGTCGGTGACAATATGCCGAGGCATGCCGTATCTAAATATGATGTTCCCGCATATGAAGTTGACCATCGTCTCCTTTTTCACCTCGTTAAACGGAGCAGCTTCAACCCACTTGGAGAACTAGTCAATAGCAGCAAGAATGTATGCATGCCCACCGGATGACTGTGGCGTCAGCGGTCCGACGATAGCTAAGCCCCATGCATCGAAAGGCCACGAGGCAACTATAGGACGCAACGGTTCTGGTGGTTGGTGAATAAAGTTTGCATGAGCTTGACATGCTTGACATCTCTTTGCATAGTCCATGCAATCCTTCACCATGGTAGGCCAATAATATCCCATCCTCTTGAGTTGGAAGTGGAGTTCGGACCTGACTGGTAAGCACCACAAATTCCAGAGTGCGCCTCCTCTAATGCCTTGGAAACTTCATCGTTGCCAAGGCACCTTAAGAAAATGCTGTCAAAAGATTGCCGGTAAAGGTTCCCCTTAAAGTGAATAAACCAAGGCGCATGATGTTTTATGTTAGTTTTACACCTGGGGTTGTCTGGCAACTTGCCGTATTCCAAGTACTCAATCAGGTGTTGTCGCCAGTCTTCCTTGTCGATTTCGTAGATGATGTTGCTCTACACTCATCATCCCCTTGAGCATCATCCACCGGAGGAACAACCCATCTTCAGCATATCGGGACCTTCATTTATTCTCTTATCAGAGTGAGGGTAGATGTCAAGCAAGCAAGTGCATCAGCTTACTTATTTGATTCCCTAGGAACATGTGCCAACATGAAATGCTCGAATTGCTGAAGGAGTTTGCCAGCATATTGAGCAAATGAGATCAACTCAGGATTTTTCACTTCATATGTTGAGAGGAGTTGATTCACCATTAGTTTGGAATCCCCGAAGATCTTGAGCTCAGCAATATTCTTTTCTACTGCCATTTCGAGTCAAAGGATAAGTGCTTGGTACTTAGCGACATTGTTTGAGTACCTTTCACTGAGGGCAAAAGCATAGGGCAATACGTCACCATCTGGGGTAACAAACACAACTCCTGCCCCCGCAGAAGTTCCAAGTATCGAGAATTGGATGGTCAACGAGGAAGTCTGCAAGAGCTTGTCCTTTAAATGTCTTTTGAGGCACGTATGCAATTTCTAGCCCTTGTAGCAGCAATGCCCACTTCCCTACTTGTCCTAAAAAGTCAGAGCGGGATATGATGTATTTGAGAGGGTTTACCCTTGAGATAAGTTGAACTGAATGTGCCTGAAAGTAGTGTCGTAGCTTTTGGACAAAGAAGATCAAGGCTAAACATATCTT
The DNA here is from genome assembly GCA_025802135.1 of Lagerstroemia fauriei. NCBI lineage: Eukaryota > Viridiplantae > Streptophyta > Magnoliopsida > Myrtales > Lythraceae > Lagerstroemia > Lagerstroemia fauriei. Next base: position 6,361 of record JAOYND010015734.1, on the reverse strand, counting down.
CTCGACGGGTGTGTAATAATTCATTTCTGCCATAGCCAAGGTCCGACTCAAACAATAAAGGGCATTCTCCTTCTTCTCCTCGTTTTCTTGAGTGAGAAGGACACCCAGGGAACGTTCTTGAGCTTAAAGGTAGAGCACAAGTGGTCGACCCGGTATCGGAGCTTGCAACACAGGTGGCTTGAGCAGAAACTCCTTTATACTCTGGAAGGCATTCTTACAAGCTTGGTCCCAGATGAACTCTACATCCTTCTTCATGAGCCAACTAAATGGTTGACATCGTCCGGCAAGATTGGAAATGAAGCGACGAATGTATACCAGCTTCCCTTGCAGACTTTTGAGCTCATGAAGGTTCCTGGGCTCGGGCATCTTTAAGATTGCATCAATCATTGAAGGATCAATCTCGATTCCATGATGTCAGACAATGAAATCAAGAAACTTGCCAGATGTGACCCCGAACGCTCACCTCAAAGGGTTCATCTTGTGCTGGTAACCAAGTCATCAACATAGCACTCGACCTGCTTGTGAAATATATCATTGAATATTTTTTGCATTGCCCTTTGATATGTGGCCCTGCATTTTTCAATCGAAATGACATAACTTTGTAGCAGTAAATGCCCTTTGGAGTCCGAAAAGCTATTAGTTCTTCATCTTTTGGATCCATGCGAATTTGATTGTAACCAGATATCCCATCCATGAAGGACAGGGCTTCATGATTGATCGTCGCGTCAACCATGATCTCCGTGATGGGCAACGGAAAGTCGTCCTTAGGACACGCATTACTGAGGTCACAAAAGTCCACACAAATGCGAATTTGACCATTCTTCTTTCTCACCGGCACGATGTTTGCAATCCATGTGGGGTAAGGGACCTCTCGAATGAACCCTGCTTTAATCAACTTGTCTACCTCAGCCATTATTTGAGGTAGTAATTTGGGATGATATCGCCTGTACACTTGTTTGATTGGTCACACTCCGTGTTTAACAAAGAGGCGATGCACAGCGACCTTTGGTCCAACCTTGGCATCTCTTGGTAGGATCATGCAAAGACGTTCCTATACTCAGCCAAAAGTTTGACGTAAGCCTCTTCCTCTTCTAGACTCAAGCTTGCGCTGAGGAAGATTGAGCGTCGTTCTTCCTTGGTCCCAAAGTTGACCTCTTTTAGTTCATCGATAATAGCTTGCCTTCCTTCTTCCAAGGCGTGTGGGGCCTCCTCTACTTCTGCCTCTTCAGGCTTGCCCTCATCAACCTCTTGGATGGTGACATGACAAGATGGCATGGCCTCGTCATCCGTGGCTTGACTATACCCCTCATTTGGTTTAGTCAGTACTACCACTCGGGTGTTTGCCCTTAGTGTCTTGTCAATTATCACGTCTAACTCCAATCGCCTCTTCATCCAGGATGGGGACCTTTTCTAAGAGACTTCGTTTCAATGGACAAAGGTTTTGCATTCTCGCTTTGCCCCTTTGTCATTCCAGCATTTTGGCAAGCCCGTTGGATTGTTCCCAACCTTTGTCTGACTGGCCTCCTGGTTTCCCGAGTTTTAGTTTCCTCGGGGATCTCTCCTAGTCTGTCGAAGACTGATGACCTCTTAGGGCGCTTGCCCAAATGATCAAACACGGAAGGCCTTGTAGATGACACTGACTCTGGCTCTGGCACATCTTCACCCTCTGCAGAGATATACTTTGTATAGGTTTTCCTTATGGGGAAGCGTATGGGTTCGGGTAGAGTATAACCCAAACTAGCTCGCGAACTTCAAACAGCGTACCCCTATTCCTTCAATGCAGCCTGTGTCTTTGTCATCCGTTGTGTGCTAGATGTGCTGGCGCTTGTGTTGGACCTTGACAATGATTTCATGTCATGGTCATACCTAGCTTTTGCAAGTAGCTTGTAAGCATTGGGGTAGAATCCATCTTGACGCTTTGTAGGCAACAATCCTTGTATGGTGTATGGTCCCTGCGATGGCCGTCTAAACCCTTTCAAGGGAGGACTGAAAGATTTGATTGCTTCAATTTTTGTGATGGGCTGGTTCAGCCCTTCCAAACCCTTGACCTTCAAATCATTGCTGCATGTGAAAGGGGAATTGCCTTCCTTCCTTTGCCCCTTTAGTATGTACCGTAAGACAGGCACTAGCCTCTTTTCCTTAATGCCTTGTCGTCCTTCCTAGTGCTTGAGGGAGCATCAAACATTGTCGCCTTCTCTGTTGCCAGCTCTCCTTATTTCGAGCTTTCAGCGGCATCGAGTTGTTGCAACTTGTCCTTACCCTTCGAAGGCGACGCGTGTCTTACCCATCCTATCACTTTGCTTCTGATATAGAACTTTGCATCAGTAAAGTAAGCTTTAGCTTCCGTGAACGGCTTGTCATATGCTACCACAATTTTCTGGCAGCCATCCTTAATGTACTTAAAGCACTGGTGAAGGTGGAGGGCACTACTGCATGCTCATGAATCCACGGACAACCTAGGAGCAAGTTGTAGGTCGTCTTCGTATCTATTACATGGAAGAGCGAACTTGACTCCATGTCATCTATTAGCAAGTCAACTGTCATTTTGCCGATAGCCCTTTGCCCCCCTTGGTTGGAAGCCTTGGATCATCAACCTACTGTCTAGGAGTTCGTCAGCTGTCACTCCCAGATTCCTCATAACTTGCCGGGGCATGATGTTCATTGCGGAGCCACCGTCTATCAATATCCGGTTCACTCGTTGCCCCCGGATGTAGCCGGCCACAAAGAGCTACCAATTATGTGACTTAGCTCCAAGGACTAGGTCCTCGTTAGTGAAAGTGATTGTTTCAAGGCAATCTACCTTGGGAGAGGGTTGAGGTGGTTAACCTCATTTTTATCCTTGTCCTCTTCACCAACAGTTTGGTTGCAAGAGGATAGGGAAGTCATTGTGTCTCACAGCTTCTTTGGAAGGAAGTCCCACAATGTAATCGGGACTCTAGCCTTTGGTGGAAAGGCTCCTCGATCTCAGTTTGTTTTGCGCGTTCCCTTGGAGGCCAGCTTCTTCTTTCTTTGAATTTCTTTGGACCGCATTTTCAATACCTTAGCTACCTTGCGCGAAGCATGCTTACGTGCCTTCCAGGGGATTGGCAACTTTTGTGAGGCATGCCTCGGAGCGTTTCGTGACAAGTGTAGGGCGGGCTTCGAAGCTCTCTTCCATCTCGTGACAAGGGTCCAACCCTTCTCCTCTACTTCGATATGATCCACAACAACGCGTGTGAAGGCCCTGCTGACTGTCGTTGTCATTGCTGCACTCATTGAGCGTCTTGTGGAACTCGAGATGTGCAGTGGATAGGAATATGCTGCCTCAATCGGGATGGGCTCATGGTTGCCAAACCTGATGGTTGGTAGAGAAAACTCCTCAGGTTCTTCCATCACAGAAATGGTGTTGCTGGTGGTCACGTCATCATCGAATGCAATCTTACCTTGGCATGCTAAGTCCATAATCTTTTCTTTCAGGACAAAGCACCGCTCCACAGGGTGGCTTACCAGACGATGATACTGGCAGTAGTTTGGGTCGTTCGGACGACCCGCTTGTTGCGGACGCTTCATAGGGGGCAGCTCAATCAACTTCAACTCGAGCAAGTTCTCGAGCATCCCTGCGACGTATGAGTATGGGAAGGGATACGTCTTGTTCTATAATACCTCCAGCATAGGCTTTGTCTTAGCCTTTTGTTCAGCCGGAGGAGCCTTCTCTTTCTTCTTCTTCTTCCCCGAGATCTTGACCGAGGCGGCAGCAACAGTCAGAGCCTGCTTACCGTTTGTCTTGGAGGAGGACTTGCTCCCCTTCTTTGCGTCATGACGCTCCTTCATCTTGCCAGGCTCTGATACAGGCGACCCTTGCACACCGCTGGTCTTAATGCTCAGCTCCATGTCGTGTGCACGGGTTGCAAGCTCCTCAAAAGTATGAGGCTTGATCCCTTGCAAGATGTAGCGCAAGCCCCAGTGCATCCCTTGAATGCACGTGTCAATCACGGAAGCCTCGGACAGACAGTCCTTGCAGTTGAGGCTCAAGTTCCTCCATCTCTGGATGTAGTCCGTGACAGGCTCATCTTTCAGTTGGCGGGCGCTGGTAAGCTCAATCATGCTCACCGTGCGCTTGGTGCTGTAGAACCTGTTCAAGAACTCTCACTCTAGATGGTCCCAGCTATCAATGGAGCCAGGCTCAAGGTCGATGTACCACTCGAAGGCGTTGCCCTTTAATGAGTGAATGAACTGCTTCACCAAGAGGTCTCCTTTTGTTCCTGCATTATTGTAGGTCTCGACGAAGTGGGCGACATGTTGTCTTGTGTTGCCCTTTCCGTCGAACTGTTGGAACTTCGGTGGCTGATAGTTGGCGGGCATCCTTATCATGTCAACCCTGTGAGTGTAGGGCTTGACATACGTAGTCAAAGACGAGCTACTCGCTTGTACATGGCCCTTGATGGCTTCTTTGATGATCTCCTACAGTTGATCTGTAGGGATGGAACCATCCTCACCGACACGTAGCGTCTTCATGGATGACGTTGCTATTGTGTCAGCAGTGGTGACACCCACAGTCTGTCCTTCTATAGGAGTAGCCCGTGGATTCTCCACCGGAGTCAACGCTCTTGGGGCAGCTGCAACTGCTCCAGATGCATGTACTTGCCTTGAGGCATTGTGCACTTGGCTTGATTCCTCCATGGCCTCAAACCTATTCATCAAGTAGGCGATCTGTGAGTGGCCATGATAGAGACCTACTCCTCAAGAGGTGACGTGTTGGTCATCATTGCTGGCAGCACTCCCGTGTTGCATGAGCTCTCGGCGTTGGTAACCGGCATCTGAGGTGAAGGAGGAGCGAAGTTGTCACCACTCTGCAAGTCTTCGAGGTCGGTCGCGGCCTCCTCATGCGCAGCATTTTGCTCCTCCTGCAGGAAGTGTTGAGCCAGCACTTGCTCAACGAGGGCAGGCACATCAATGTCCGCACCTTGTCCTACAGGAGTCGATGAGGCACTGGGTATGCTAGAGCCAAAGATAGGATTGATCTTCATCGTCACCCTGCCACGCGTCGTTGCTTCCCTAGCCCTGCTCCTTGTGACCCTCTGTTGGGTCTCCAGGTTGGAGTCCGTAGCAGCATCATCAACACGGTTCTTGTCCTTTGCGTCAACAATCGTGAACTTCCTTGGGGCCATAGCAACTTTCAAGTTTGATCTTCGGAAAGAGAAATGAGAGGTAGAGAATGTCTCACTGGGCGTGCCAGAAATTTGTGCGCAACAAATTTCGTGTCTGCAAACTTTGACAAGAAAAATGAGCAAACAAATTAAATTTGTATTGATTTCACGGGCACAATTTCTCTAATGAAATTCTGTAAAGAAAATAAAAAAAAAGGTATCCTCTGATTCTCCTTCGCTTGTTGGTCTCGAACAAGGGCTGTCGGCTTGTTCCCGGTTGAGGAAAGTTGTGGGTCCACCGGGCTTTTGAGCTATATCCGACGGGTCTGATGAAATCTCAAGCACGAAGCCTCAATGGCTTGGTCTCGATTGAGAGCTGGTGGTGGAATCAACAAGGCCTGGGAGCTTGATCCGTTTGGTCCTGCATGTGGTTGGAGCAAGGGCTGGAGCAGCATAGTCTTGATCAAGGGCTGGCACCAACGGGCTTGTAGGTTTGATCCGGCGAGTCCGTGCGAAGTCTTCCGAGCGTCTTCAAGTCGGCAGAGTTTCGGCGAATTCTGAAGAACCTTGAGTTCGACAAAGCTTCTTCAGGCTTTGGCACATTCTCTTTTGTTCTCTGTGTCGATTTCTGAAGAGGAGCCCTCTATTTATAGAGGAGGGGAGATGATATGTCAATCCCCGTGCTTGCATCTGATTGGTTGATTAGAATCGATCCTGACCGTCCATCTTGGTTTTATGCATATTTATATGATTTTATTTGTAGATAATATCCATTTGTGGAGATATTTTGTATCTTCCAGATTATGATAGATAATATCTATTTTTTATTTTAGATAATATTCACTAATTGGAGATATTGTATATCTTCCAGATTTTCTTTCGATATAATATCCTGTATTTATCTGTGAAGGATATTATAAAAGATAATTATCTGAAAATTGTATTTATTTATTTCTAGATAATATCTATTATATTGGTTAGCCACATATATTTTACTGTAGATTACTGAACATTTCTCGATAACAAGTGACGTGTATATACGTATCAAGAAAAGTTATGAAATTTAATTTATCCAAGACTTTAATATCACATTTAATTGGGTATTTAACATATCGGATAAGTGAGATGGAAATTTGTGATTGGCTGCAATTTTTCGAGTTCTACACATGCATTTCTCATTTTTTAATAAAATTACTCATTAAGAATCTTTTGATATTTGATCCTCATTCTAAAAA
>JAOYND010015529.1:0-12470 GCA_025802135.1 Lagerstroemia fauriei | reverse complement strand
TTTAACTCCTTTTGAAAAAAAAATAACAATTTGACTTGATCTGAGATAAAATTTGAAAATACTGTATCTCTTCATTTGAAAATTGAAAATTTTAACTTTTTAAGTAAATTAAAAAATGACATATTTCAATATAATTTGCCCTCATTACAGGTAGAAAGATTGTGCCTAGGAAGGAAAGGGAAAGGTTGATAAACATAATCAGAAACTTTTAACGGTTAAAAAAGAAAAAATTATCTATTGATATGGTAAAATATAATAACTCGGGCTCAAGTCTTGTGAATGGAGAAAATTTATGATGAGAGAGTTTTACCTTTGAATTGGACCAAACTGACTTGAACTCAAATTAGTAAAGACTTATTAAATTTTTAAATATCAAGTGACATACAAAAAAGAAAAACAAAAAGGGAAAATTCCTGCAGTCCCGACACTACTTGAGGTAGACGTATGGTTAATTATTACACATAAGCAAATGCCTTGAGTTTGTCTTAGAGAAAGCGACATTTTCGGCGGCTGCAGTAGCGCTGGCGGCCAACGCCATTATAATATCGTTGAAGCTGCAACTATTTTGTCTAAATTTGAGATTCAAAGGGTGGAAAAAAAATCTTAGATGGTTATATTTCATAATGTACAGTAATGTGATGAGAAAAAATCAATTAAATTATTCTGATAAATAATAGTTAAGGTAATTATTCAGATAATTAATATTAATTTGTTCGTTTATCAGAATCTAATTAGTATTTTATCATATTACGTGATCAGGTAGGATCATTTAAGAAATTCTCGGAAGGGTGAGTATTTTGCTTAAATTATCAGCATGGTGATATTTCTCCGATCTAAAATAAGGAATTCGAGAGAAATGGATTTTGAAGCAGTGGTACCACTCTCGATCTGGTAGAGAGATTATGGATTCAATTCTCTTTAATAGAACTTCTCATCCCCTCTATGCTTTCTTCCTTCTATCATGTTCTAAACCTATGTACTTTCTTTGTCTCCAGAAAAGATGAGGAACTTGATGCTGAATTCTTGTTAACAAAATTTTTTGTGCCTTTCATTTCTATTTTTTTAATATTTTCTAAATTCATGTATCTCATTTCTAAAAACAAAGTTTTGTGCTTCATTTCATTAATCGTATTATTTAACAGACTCAATCGACTCGATCAATCCAACTTCAAGTTGAACCAAGCATTAGAGGGAAAACAAATTTTAATTATAGATTTTTCATTTGTATAAGTCGAACCCCATATTCCATTGCTTCTTAGTTTTATTTGGATCCCTGTTCGAATCACGAGTGCTACCTTTTCTTGTGGTTTACTTCGTCGAATTTTTTTTTAAGAAAAACAATGTGTATAAGCTTAGTTCATCATTGGTTGATTAATCACTTGGTTAAGTTATACTTTGAACTGGTAGTTGGGTTAACTTCTAAACCCACTAATTCAGACATGTCCAGGTGCAGATGGATTTTATGTCATCGCGGATTAAAAAAATCGAAATTAATAAAAAATTATTTGACTAGCATATATTGATATCACAAACTATCAAATATCACTGCCAAGAATGGTGGTTTAACAGTTCAAAACTCACTCCTATGTGATTTAATGAGGTCGAGAACATTATGTTTCAGTCCTGTTCTAAGCAAATTATGAGAGTGGGCCCTTGAGCCTATGCCTTGACGGAAACCGGCTTCTCGGTTATACTAGACTTTTGGTGATGCTATATTGACAGGATCAACGATAGTGCTAATTGTTCAATTCATTTGATATGTTCGTAGTTAAATATGAAAAATCAAACATTAGGTAGGGGAGGGTGACTGGGTGACTGGATAACTACTATTGCTCCCCTCTTTTTATTTATTGAAAACAAAATATGAAGATGTCTTCTCCTTAATTAAGGTTTCGAGTTCGAGTATTAAAAATAGAGATAATTCATCTTGGGAGAGTTTACCCCCTAGTGCCCATCTTAACTCGAACTGGATTAGTTAAAACTCGTTAGACTTTTGAATACCAGTACCACTGAGAAAAAAAACAAACTGTAAAATATTGGATATTTAATTTTTAATGGGATACACAATGTACAATTTTATTTCAGCACGTTCCTTTATATAGAGAGTTGATCGTTTGTAAAACAGTAAAATTGGTGATATAAATTGGTTGAAATAATTAAGTATTTTTTCTTCTTAATTAAACTTTTGAATTTAAGTTTTATTAATAAAAAAGATTCATAATTTAAATAGTTTTATCTCTTAGAGGGTAATCTAATTTAAACCTAGATTAAACAAAACTTACCAGATTTTTGGGTAGCGTGCCGTGCACCGGAAGAGAACAGTAAAGCCTAATTTATGCGCCATGAAAGTCACCATGGTCTCTGCCCCTCAATAGTAAACCTATCCCTTTGCTATTTATTTATAAGTTGTTTTTATACAGTGGAATGTTTGAATTTTGATCGATTAATTTTCACAGTCCTATATGCACACTTATGAGCGCACATGGCATGATAAATTCAAAGACATAGATTGACCGTAGGCCCATTTGGTAAGGAGGAATGGAATCAGACTCAGAATCGTCATCCCAGACTCCATTTCATTTATTTGCACAAAAAGCAACTGAAATTACCATTCAAATCTTTCCAAATTTCATTCCACCTCAAAGGAAGGAACAACCATTCCACCATCTAGTGGTCATAAGCTTACTTCCATGTGGTTTGGTGAGGTCGAGGCGATACGTTCTAGTCTCGCTTCGATCAATATTGTCAGAAGAGACTCTTGAGTTTGTGCCTTAGTGAATACCGACTAATTGAACTATACTAAGTTTTTGGTAGTGCTATGTTGATTGTGCTAGTGTTATTACTAGTTGTTCAGTTCATCTGATATATTTACGGTTCAACATGAAAGTCTGAACATTACATAGCAGATAATAGTTAAGTCACCACTACTACTGTCTCCTTTTTTATCAATAAAAAAAGAGTGGACTAACACTTGAGGATCTCAACTTGTCGTGAACTAACACTTGAGGACCTGAATAATTTTTTTCCACAATTTCGTCCCCCAACTTCCATTCCGTCTAACATATGAGTCTGCTGTCTCCTTTTCCTTGACGGAAATCTGACATGGCAGTCGGTGGAGCAAACTGCCATTTCTTTTTGCTGAGGTAGCGAGCCACCTCAGCTAAATTAGAATTTAATAATATGATAACATTTTAGTCCTTAAATATATATATCTTTCTAACACTTAAAGACATAAAATTTTTTTACCACAATCAAAGTTCATAAATTCAAATTTCATCTAAAACATTGATTTATTTATATCTTTCTAAATAAAAATCAATATGAATACGAATGTTGTGCTAGCTGCTTGCTATTCTATGTCCTTCTAATGCAAGTGTATGTATCTCACGTGTAATATAAAAGTAAGAACAAGTGTCATACTGCATAAACCTTATTTGACTATTGAAATTGATATAATTTCATATTATTTAAATAATATAAAATCTGTAAAATTGTATTGTGTTGTAAGCGGACAGTTAGTGAAGTAGGCAACTGAGCTTGATTTATGTCAGTGAAGGGACTTCCAGATAGGGTATGTGTTTATGTAAGATATTACTGTATTCTCATGCGCTCATATATTACCTTTTTTACCCTTATTTTTAAGTCAAATTATAAAATTATCAAAACTAATTAATAAAGATTATAGTAAATATAATATAAAATAATTAATAAATATAATATATATAATTGAATCTTTCTTCTGACTCGTCCCATTTTATAATATTATATTATATAATTATATATTTTAAAATAATTAAAATAATGATCCGACCATTTTTACCCAATTTACAAAATTAATAAATATTATATTAAATATAATTTAAAATATAAAATAAATTCATAAATTCACATATTCATAATATATAGTTAATGTACTAAAATTTATACACTTTTTACAAATAAAATAAATGAAATCTTACTTGTAATTAAAACTGGTCCCTATCTCAAAGGATAGGGCAAGTTCAGCTTATTTTCATACGTGTAGTACATTTTTATTTTTTTCTGAGGCTTTGCATGCTTTTTTTTATTAGAGGTGGGCCTCCCCATTTCAGAAGGCACGTGGCACCTGCTTCATATTGTGTCAGCTGCACATCTCACCTTCTTCGTACACGTGCAGAGCATGCACCAGTCCCGCGGTCCACTTCATCCTCCTCGCTTCTGAATCCTGGTCCACTTTCGAAGGAAAATTCCCACTCCCCCATTCTCTTGGTTCATCTCCTCTTCATTCCATAGGGACTTGGCTCTGCTCTTCGATCGCTAGCTCCCTTTGGGACTCCTGATCTCAAGGTGAACGCGCTTGAATTCATCGGTCAGTTCCGACTGATTAGCTCATAAGATTTTTGGTCGGTTTGTTTCGTCCACGACAGGATGAAGATAGGTAAGACGTTCTCCTTCTCATGCAGGAGAATCCACTGCTATCAAGATACGAGAATCCTTCCGTTGATCATTTTCGCAATTCTGCTTCTTTGTCTGTTGTTTAAGGCGACCTCTCTACCTGTATTGGTCCGATCGTTGATCCTCTGCATCTGTTCCACGTACAAGTAAGTTCAGCATGCTTCCCTTTGTTTCTAAATTGTCCAAGATTCTGCCTGGATTGCTATATTGTAGCCTAGAGTTTGCTCGAGGCAATGAGACCAATCTACATCTAACTATGTACAAAATTTTCCTCACAAATTGTTGTAGAGATGAGGAATTGTCCATGAAGACTCTGTCATTCCTTTCCATGCCAAATGTTGGTTTTGATTTCCCTGTGTTTTCCCTCCTTGATTAATTTCGTTTCATCTTTAGCAACAGATGCTTCGTTAATGCGTCTGTTATCTGCTGGTTTTTCCTCTATGCAGGATGTTTGGGAGCAGAGACCGGATGATGATGCACCTAAGGTTCGCCTCCCCTCCTCTTTAGTCTGCCGCTTTGGAGCCTTCATTGCAGGTGATACATTCTCTTGATGTAATAGTTGGTCTTCCTCTTGGATTTCAATGGTCCTGTAATTCCTATGACCATGGCTGATGTTGGGTTTTTCCTTTCTGCTTGAGCAATGGGGTTCTAACATTTTCCCCGATCGATGTCCTTCTATGAACTAACTGCTGCGGATTTAGTCTTCAGTCATGCTTTTGGTCGTTTCTGTGGCTCAGAGATTAGAACTACCTCCAGAAATGCTAATTATCGATCACTTTGTGTACCTAAGGTGGATTGAATTTAGGAACAATTTTTCAACAGGGGTTCCTCAAAGCACGGGCAGCTGGTTAGTCTCTAGGGACAAGATGAATGCCATATTAGTCATAATCCCTCTCTCTGATTACTTAAAGGGGCCTATTTTTGGTGGAGCATTACATGTCTACACCACTTAACAGCTCATCTCATGTTATACTTTAGAAATAAATTTATGCCACTGTCATTCCAAAAGTTCAAGGACAGTATCTTTGTGGATAGATAGTGGTAATTTAAGCCGAAAAATGACATAAGCTAAAAATATTAAAAGTTAGCTCATCTCATGTTATATTTTAGGCTCTTTCTTTCATTATATTGGAGGCCATTTAAGACTAAAAAATTCTGTCTCTTCTTCCTATTTTTATTATTCAACTTGATTTATTAACAATTATTCCAATCTTTAGTTTCCTAATATGATGTTTTGCAGTTTGATTTAGCTTTCTTATACTTGCACTATCGAAACGTGATAGAGAAAGAGACAAGGTAGCTGTTCCTGAGCAAGCCGTGAATGTCTACACCTCAGAATTTGAAAGATTCATCGGTATTTTATTCAAAGTGCAAAAAAAGTTTTTATATTTATGCTTCTGCCCTCTATTTTACATGTTCTTACTCATTCTTCATACTATCCTTCTATATTGAGGCATATGAAGGACATATTTTAGAAATTTGATGTGATTCATGCAATTAGAGATGAAGAGGGAAAATAGAAGTAAATGGCAACATAGGTCATAACTTGGGAAAATAAATAACCTATTCATTTTGCCTCCAGTTTATTTGAAGCTTTTTAGAATTTAAGATTTCTCTCATGCAGATAGAACAAAGCGGTCAATTGCTTCACTCATCCATGTTGATGTCCCTTAATTATTGGCTACAATTAAATTAATGTGTATTCATTGATTCTTTTTTACTTTTCCCCATATTAGTGAGGCCTTTGCGAATTCCCCATTTCTCAATTTGGAAGAGGAAGCTGGTGCCATTGAAGCCAGGTAGTAGTTCCTTTCACATGTCCTGCACTATGATTTGGAGTACCATGTCTTCAACTTTTGATTTGTTCTGTGTAGTAAAAATGTTGACTTCAAGGACATATGCAGCTGGTAAAACTCATGAGGTACTCTGACTTCATTTCAATCGTGAATATTTATCTAAGTAGAATGATGATGTCTCCATCTATTCATTATCCCTACACCTGGCTAGCACCTGCAGTTTTTGCTTTATGGTCTTCATATTGTTTAGAGATTATCATCTAGGAGTTCTTAGCTGGAAACATAATCATAAGTTATGATAGGGGATTGATGGCAGTAGAAGTGGCATTTCTGTTTTAAACCATGTTGTGAAGAACCTTAAGGGACCAAGAGATGGGAAGTAGAAGCTGTTGGATTGCTAGAGGGAAATGACTTAGTCAATGATGAGGCTGACTTGGGATAGTTGGGAACATTTTTTAGTAGAATCAATGCCAAATTGAACCATCAAAGTCATATCTGACATTACAGATACTCCTCCCATATATCTTGCTTTAAAAGAGAACCAGAAAATGGTGGATCTTTTGGTAGAGTAAGCAAGCTCACGTGGTAAATGAGAGTGAAATAAGAATGAGATCCAATTTATTAAACATCGAAAGAAAAGAATGTTCGGTAACTCTTGAATGAAGGGAAAAGGATGAACCCAAAGTAGGTCATAAAACTGTTATTTTTCTTCTAGCAGGCTGCTGGTTTCTTCCATGAATCCTTTCTCTTATCTAGAGAGGAAAGTTCATAAGCAATTTTCTTTGCATTTTCCACTTAATATGAGATTTTTCAGTGTAAAAATGGAAGAAGGGGGTTCAATTTATCCTTTTTCCTTGGGTGACCTATAAATGTCACTTGACTAGAAATGAACTTAAAACAACTAGGGATGAAGTGCAATTTTTCTAAGAATTAGGAAAAATGATGGAAGTTTGTTTAACCTCTCATCTTTCAACTTTCTTTGGAAGGAAGCAGTTGCCTCTGTGAAAAAAAAATCATGAATGTTGGTTGCTCATGCTTAGACTCACAATTGTTAGAGGACTACTTGAACTATGGTTGGTTCTTGTACTCTGAAAAAATTGAGATAATGAGGTGCAATTTATCCTCTTCAAGGTCTACGTCATTTTGATTTTCTATTTTGGCAGCTTTTATTAGGTTGAGCTTCTTACTATATAGTGTTTCTCCCCCTGTATTTGTGTTTGCTACACTTTGACCCAACATTGTCTTCCACGGTTCATTGACAGTGGATTCACTGAACTTGTATATTGTGTGGGACTTCTCACTGGTTCAAGGGAAAATGAATCTGGTATGATGTCAATGCTTTCAATACTTCCATTTCTCAGCCTTTAGTGTCATATTTTTCTCATTTTTGCTAACCGCTCCCTATAATATTTTGTTTCTATCAGAAGTATACGATTTGGAGCTTATGTTTTCTTGACAAGCATATGATCTGTTTTATGCATTCATTTTTTGTTTCCTGTCCACTGGTTATGGACATTTATATAGATGGATCACAGTTCTTTTATACTGATTTTTTTTCCTTGTGACTGGTCAAGACATTGGATTCAATGTGGAGTGTGTAAACTGCTGGCAAAAAAAAAATTGTTAGTTCAACTACTGTCAGATATATACATGTAGAACTCGAAAAATCGCAGCCAATTACAAATTGTCATCTCACTTATCCGATATATTAAATGCCCAATTAAATGTGGTATTAAAGTCTCGGATAAATTAAATTTCACAATTTTCTCAATACGTACATACACGACACGTGTCATCGGGAAATGATCGGTAATCTGCAGTAAAATATGTGGTTAACCGATATATTTGATATTATTTGAAATAAATAATTATAATTTCAGATAATACATATAATATCTTGTACAGGTAAATACATGATATTATAGAAAATATGGTAGATTTACAATATCTTCAATTAGTGGATATTATCTAAAATAAAAAATAGATATTATCTACTGGAATAGAATCTGGAGGGATACAAAATATTTCATTAAATGGATATTATTTACAAATAAATCAGATAATTATCCATAAAATCAAGATGGACGGTCAGGACGATTCTGATCGACCATTCAGATTCAAGCACGGGGATTGACACATCAGCCCCTTCCTCTATAAATAGAGGGCTCCTCTTCAGAAATCGACACACGGAATAGAAGAGAAGGTGTCGAAACCTGAAGAAGCTCTGCCAAACTTGAGATTCTTCAGAACTCGTCGAAGCTCTGCCGACTTGAAAACGCTCGGAAGACTTCGCACGGAATCACCGGACCAAGACTACAAGTCCCGTTGGTACCAGCCCTCGATCGAGACTACACTGCTCCAGCCCTCGTTTGAGCCACAAGCCAGACCCAACGGATCAAGCTCCCAGGCCCTGTTGATTCCACCACCGCCTCTCAACCGAGACCAAGCCATTGAGGCTTCGTGCTCGAGATTTCGTCAGACTTGCCTCTCAACCGAGACCAAGCCATTGAGGCTTCGTGCTCGGGATCTCGTCGGACTCACCTCTTGACCGAGACTAAGCCATTGAGGCTTCGTACTCGAGATTTCATCAAACTCGCCTCTCGACCGAGACCAAGCCATTAAGGCTTCGTGCTCGAGATTTCATCGGACCCGTCAGATACAGCTCAAAAGTTCCGGTGGACCCATAGCTTTCCTCGATCGGGAACAAGCCGACGGCCCTCGTTCGAGACCCAACAAGCGAAAGAGAATTAGAGGATATTTTCTGTATTTTCTTTACAGAAATTTCATTAGAGAAATTGTACCCATGAAATCAATTCAAATTTAATTTGTTTGCTCATTTTTCTTGTCTAAAGTTTTGTACACGTTGACTGCAAATGATTTGAATGGGATAAATACTAGGCTACTCGTTGTGATGTAATAATTGCAATTTTCTATTTAAATGTCTTTTTTAATATATTAATTTTTTTAGAAAATGTGTACTGTGATCCAATTAAGAGGAAGGAACAGTTTCGATGCTTTGTCAACCTCTGAAATCACAGGAGCATGATCATTTTGCTGCACGGTTTTATATTTGATTTCAATTTTGATTTTGAAGCCTTCTTTGATAGTTGCCCGGGACGTTTCTGGTCTTTGTGTTTTTTTGCATTTTCAGGTGTTGCCTAAGGAGGAAGAAAAGGATATAAATTGCAAAAGGCTGGTCATGGAGGAAGTTCTTGCTGCCTTTGTTTGGATCCAATAATGTAATTGAGCTTCAATTATTACCTAAATAATTGCATGAAACCCGCGCTTTTCGCTGCGAAGCGCGGGTTATGGTCCTAGTATAATTTAATAAGATAAAAAATTCTTGTATAATAGATATAATTTTTAAATATGCATTATATAAATTAATTTCATAATATACAATAATATAATATAATATTATAAAATGGGATAGGATGGGTTGGAGGAAATTGACCTGGACCTAACTTAGGCATGACCCGTCCCATTCTAAAACAGGTCTCATCATAACCAGTCAAATAATTATCAATGGTATAATTGGTAAATTGATTTTTATTTATCATTCCATTACTTAGTGTTAAAGATGATACCAAATAAGAAAATAGTAATGACGAGTCCCTTTTGATTCCATTCCAGCGAGATCTTTCCAATCATTTCCATTCCATTTCGTTATACCAAACGTGACCTAAGGGAATTTGAATATTGAATGAGTAGATACTAATATTTCTGGTCACCTAGGCCAATTCCTTGGGGTTTTTTATAAGGGCGCAATAGCCACTCGAGGTTGAGGGTCAAGGTTACGGTATAAACGTTTTTCGGTTTATAGCACAAATAAGAGCCATTTTCAGCAACCATTGAAGATTTAGGTTAGGTTAAGATAAGTTTTGAAAGTATCAGTTACACAGGATATTCTCGAACAATACTTAAAAGTTGCACTCCTCTAAATATGGAAAAATAAATATTTTTGAAAATTAATTGCTTTATTTTTTAAATTTTGTACTCTTTATTCTATATTTAGCTCCGTTTGGACTTTGCCTCATTATTTATCACTGCTTATTTCATCCTTGAGAAAAGGAGAATCTTGTGTTTCTAATACTATGATAATTTCAGAGCTAAATAAAATAAAATGAGATGGCACACTGCATAGTATTACATGCTCCTTATAGAGTGCACTGTACAGTCTGTGTGGAGAATTATATATAATCTCATCAATTTAACTTTGCATTGGTGCTTCATCTTCCTAGAGTAAGGAGAAACATTATAAAATAAAGTTTCATGGTATTTGGTTTTTAGGACACATCCCTAGAGCTTCTTTCATTTTGTAGTTATCAGGTTATAGCGCGCACACACTTGAATTGAAAGAGAGAAATATTTATTAAATTGAAATTTAGAATATATAGACTCTAACGAACTGTAATTAGCCTTTTGTGGCAATAAAGCAAACTAACTTACTAGATAATAAAGAAAAATATTCTTAGAAAATAGCCAACCACCACTTAATGCCTAAAAAATAGGATATGACTCAACCAACTTAACTCGAGACATCTAACAACCTCCTCCTAGTTTAGGAGCTACATACTTTTAGTTTCTGTTCGAGCATCTTGAATGTCTTGACATGGAAATACTTGGTTGATATATGTGCAACTTGATCTTCTATCTTACAGTAAACTAGCTTCACTTCACCAATTCCATCAAGAAGTAACATTTGACATTGAAATGCTTACTTCGTCCACGAATTACTAGATTTTGAGATATAGCTAAGGCAGCTTGGATATCCATTAATAGCTCGTTACTTTATTCTTGCTTGAGCTGCAAGTCTTGCATCAATTTGCTCAGCCAACATGCTTAATTAATTCCTACAGTTGCTATTACAAATTCAGCTTCTATAGTTGATGGTGCTACAACTTTTTGTATCTTTGAGCACCAAGAGAAACATGCTAATCTAAAAGTAAAGTAGTATCTAGATGTGCTCTTTATATTATCAACTGATCCGGCCTAATGACTATTAGAATATCCATGCAATCTGAAATTTTGCTCTTTGCTAAAATTAATGCCAAATGAGAGATTACTTTTAAGATATCTCACAACCCCTTTTTACAGCCATCTGTGCAGTTAACTGACACAATTTAAAAATTTAGATAAAATGCTTATACGAAATATGATATTAGGCCTTGTTGTAAGATACACTTGACAACTAATTAAGCTTCTATAAACTTATTCATTTGTTGTTTCAGCTCCATCTGTTTTCTGTAGCTATTCCTTCTAATTAATTGGAGTACTAAAACTCTTGCGTTCATCCATATTAGACCTTCTAAGAATTTCCTTCAGATACTCATTTCGGTAGCTGAAAATATCATTAGCTTGTTTGACTTCCATTCATAGAAAGTAAATAATTTCTCCAGGTCTGTCATTTCAAAGACCTCAATCACTCTTGCTCAAATTCTTCAACCAAAACACAGCTGCTCCCTGTCACTAGTGTCACACCGTGAAACCGAGAGTTCTCGTAAGCTATTGTGACGTTATGATCAAGAATAAATATATGAAAAAGGAGTCGCCACTGATCATTTAAGGAACTAGCTCTAAGGTCAATGAGAAACCTATTATTCACCTAAGGGAACATGTTACTAACCACTTAGGATTTTATTAGTCGGTCTCAAACCAAAGTTTGAATTCGGGAGTTCTGTTACGTTCGAAAAGCTCGCAAGCCAATCGACACGTCCTAAATCGGTACCCTAGTGTTTCTAAAATTGCCTTATTTTATTAAGTCCAATTCTTGCCCTAATTGAGGTGTGGATCAACAGATTAACACAATAACAATCATGACCCTATCTATGGACATCGAACATCAATTCAAGAAAAGACAATTTACTCAACTAAGGGGATTGATGTGGAAACCGAGTTAAATCGCTCAGCGACTCAAAAAAAATCCAAGAAAACATTGGCATCCACTTTTCAGGATAAAAAAACATTTCCCATACTAATTTGAAAAATTCACAAGTTAGAGACTCATTTGAAAATCCAAAAGTGACTGATCTGCAAATTTCAGAAATTGGGGCTCATTCATAAAATTCACAAATTAAAGCATTAGCTTTGCAAAATTCACTAACTAAGGATTTGATTATGCAAATTTCACATAACTAAGATATTAATTTGTAAATTTCACAAATCGAGGAACCGGCTTGAAAAATTCATAATCCACAGAACTTATTCGCAAAAATCCATAGGTTTGACCTCAAAATGATT
>JAOYND010015429.1:0-12472 GCA_025802135.1 Lagerstroemia fauriei | reverse complement strand
TGTGCCATGAGCGTGAGCCAAGTAGGAGGAAGTTTTTCTCTTGCATATCTTTTAAGGTCGGTTTCTTCATGTTTTGACGGTTTCATAGCATGGGATGTTTTTGCTTTATTAGTTCACTCTTCGGTCTCCATATTATTTTTCCCTCCAGGGGTCTTGGTTCCTTACCTAGGGTGTTACACTAAAAAGACGGTCTGGTCATGTTCGGTGGTGCGAACATATAATTTGTTGTGGTCAGCTTCTCGTGTATCATACAGGGTTTGGTTGTGTAATTTCAATGCCTTTCTTTGTACAATATAATTTGGTGGTGTGAAGGGTATAGGTAGGTCTCTATCTTCGCCTCTCCATTTATTTGAGCAAACCTGGAATGTGGTCCTTTTTTTCCTTGTATTTCTCTGGTTAAAATCGCTGAGATTCCTCGATGACCAGCCTATCTATTCTTGTCCATGATGCTACATTTTTTTTCCTCTTTTTAATCTTCGTGGGCTGATTTGATCTATAGTGTGTATGCAATCAGTCCGATGATTCAGTCGGGAGCTTCTGATAGATTGTTAGTGGGAGAGGTAGACAAAAGGGAGACACTATCTCGTTGGCTCATTGGCATTGGGCTGGGAACTGCCCTCTTCTCTTTAGGCCTATGATGATTACTCCTCTTGACTCTGAAAATATTTCCTTTCAATCTGAACCGAATTATAATTTACACTATAATATTTGCGATGCATATTTTCCAAAAATTAAGAACGTCAAAATAATGGAGAGCAACAGGACCGGGCGGTAGTAGCATCCAACAGAGCCCCACTGCTCCAAATCAAGAATTAAAAAAAAAAAAAGGATTAAAGATGGGATTGAAAAGTGGGACAGGGGAGACCTAAACGGCAGCTACCATCCTGACGGTGATCATAGATGTCGCCGGCAACCTGATGGTGGGGGGCGGTAGTGCAGTGCAGGCAGCTCCAACCCCATTCTTTGGGCAGTCTCGACGTTGCTCCTGCTAATGACTGGAGTTTTGCCTCTGACTGTCGAGAGACCTTTTTCTGTGTAGAGTGTATATCAAGTAGCGACGCTGATGTAATATTTACAAACTAATAATATTCAGTTATTTTAAAAGTTTTTTAAATAAAATTCTAAAAATAAAAACCCTAAAAATAACCGAATCTCATTGATCTGTGATATCATGTCAGTACCGTTACGTGATATTCTTATTACTTACAAGACGCTCCCCCGTCTTGGAGGTTAAAAATCTGAAGGACGCCACAACGAAGGTGAAAAACAAAGGAAAGAAAGATAATCAAAAGCACGGAAACGGAAAGTGATACTCAGAGAGGATACAAGAGGCAAGCTTCTGAAGCTATAAGCTGCATCTTAGGAGAAAATCTTCAGTGCAACGGTTATACCACATAGGCGATGCTGACGTGGTATATCCGTCCAATCAGATTTCATCATTTACATATTATTTCCAATTAGGGTTCACCATTTATTAGGTTTTTTAATATTTTTTTACTATTTATATATTATTTCTATTTAGGGTTCACCATTTATTTAAGGTTTTTATATCTTTTTAAAGATTTTTTAGGATTTAATTACCATAACTGTATAATTATTAATTGCATGTCAGTTCCTGACTGGACGGATACACCACATCAGCATCGCCTACGTGGTATAACCGTTTCACTGAAGACTTTCTCGCATCTTAGGCAAGGACATTCTGATCACGGAACCGATTATACTTGGTACTAACATAGTATTGCTAGGAAACTACTAAACAAGCACATGGAAATAATATGTAAAAAAAAAAATAGGACACAGGAGAAAAAGAAAAATACCTGGAGTCGTTTACAACTGTTGGGTTATCCCTCCTATTGGGAGGACGGATTGAGTTCGATTGATTCGGGTAAGTTAATTTGAGTTTTAATTAATATTTTAATTATGGTTCATGAGTTATCTTCTTTGTGGCATTAATCCACAAAGAAAAGTGCAACAATTAGGGTTGCTGTGCGACAACCAGAAATTACACAGCCGTCAGCAGAGGAAAAACGACAGAAAACAGTGGGCGATCGAAAATTGCAACAGAAATTCGTTCAGCAAAATAGGGGAAAACAGGACAGTTTTTGGGGCATGCAGTGCGAGATCAAACCTCGAACGGAAGGGCAAACGAACTCTGATTGGGACAAAATTTTGACAGAAGCCTCATGACTCCTGGGGCTAAGTTCTGAACGGTGGAGATTGGATTTGAAGGTCCGTAAGTTTTGTTTTCGGTCAAGTCAGTGAAGCAGTTTCTGCATTGACGAATTGTGGTGATCCAAGGGAGTAATTCTTGATTTGGTGATTGTTTTCTTGAAGAAAAACTGTATAATCTCCATTGATATAGTGAAAAGTTGATTTGGTCTTGTGCCGTGGTTTTCCCCACATTGGGGTTTCCACATTAAATTTTTGGTGTCTGA
The DNA here is from genome assembly GCA_025802135.1 of Lagerstroemia fauriei. Classification (NCBI taxonomy): domain Eukaryota; kingdom Viridiplantae; phylum Streptophyta; class Magnoliopsida; order Myrtales; family Lythraceae; genus Lagerstroemia; species Lagerstroemia fauriei. The sequence continues at coordinate 10,034 of JAOYND010015429.1, read as the reverse complement.
TTTTGACTGTTGCTTTCATTATTCGATCCTATCTCGATTGCACTAGAAGGAAAATGTTTTATTACTGCGTTATTAATTAATCGTACTCACGCTTTCCCAACAACAACTGTATGTATGTATTGTTCAGAAGATTGTTTACAGGCAAGGGATGAATTCGAGCAAGTTTGTTCGCTCAAAATCGTTCAAGGGGATGGACTTCAACATGCAGCAATTGAAGTTCTGTCTTGGTCGACAGAAAGAAAGCTTCATGCTCTGGAAATTATAAGAGAGAAGTTGCACGGGAATTTTGATGTTTTAAGCCTCGTATCCCGAGAACAATAATTTGAGATTCTGAACCCAACGAAGGGGAAAAAGGTTATCGACAAGTTATTTAGTTAAAGATTACAGATCAAAATGTCATCGGTCACGCATCACACGGTGAATCAAAAGAAACTTGATGAGGAAACAAACGCAGCAAGGGAAGAAGAGTAACAATTTCTGCTCAGCGGCACGAGCATGCACATTGAACACACTCATTCGCTATCCAATTACTCAAGAAGTAAGGGAGATAAGCTCAGCATCATTGTTACTTTTAAGTTTAACAGTGGACATCAAACCTAATTGCCTACTGAACACCATAGGTTTCTAGCCCTAATGCAGTATCATACTAGAAATCAAGCCATCTATGCGGTTCCGCATACAGATCGGATTTGCAGTCGTCTAAATTAGAGAGAGGTAAATGTAATCAAGTTTCTCTACTCTGACATCCAACAATTTCCTGATGAGCAAAACGGAAAGAAGGAGCGAGGCGTACCAGGTGCCGGAAGGAGAAGAATCGTGAAGAGCGCACTAGATGACCAGAGATGATCGGCCTTCAGAGGTAGAAGCCGGCGGAGGAGTAGATGCTCACCGACTCCTCTGGAGCAGAGGGCCGATGGAGACTTATACTTGAGGACAGCTTCCGCGAGACGAGGGATTAGGGACGGAAGATTGCCGCGCCTCCGGCCCCTGCCGCCAACAAGTCCTCCACTTCCGCGCTCCAACTGCGGGCAGTTTACGCGGCTGTTCTTCTCCTTGCTTGTCATTGGCGCGCTAACATTTTGAATAAATTGCATGTAGGGCCGCAGTTTAGTGAAATTACATATGAGTCCTTAGTATTTCATAAATTATGTTCGAGCTCCTCGTATTTTATTTATTTTCCTTCAATGGCCCAAGTTTTAGAAATAATTCAATTCAGTGCATGTAGTTTACTCACGTTTATGGTGAAGCCCAAAAAATGCCCCTAAAGCCCACTACTAGTTTTGGACACTTTTTTGGGCTTAATGTCATATTCATCATGCACAGGATCAAGAGGAATGAGCCAAAATACTATACTCCAGTAAAAGAAAAAAAAATTAAATACTGTATATTCAAATTTTTTTACCAAAATACTATTGTAAGATCAAATGTTAAACATGCATTTTTTTTATTTTTTTAAAATTTTGTGAAGAGGCCGCATCTTAAAGATACTATCTTTTTTTTTTATACTGAAGACATTGCAATACTGCACCGTGGACTTTATTTAGACTATCCACCGATTTAAACATTTTCGACTTTTATCGATAAAAAAAATACGGAAGACATCACATCTTGAAAATGTGATCTCTTTATAAATATAAACAGCTTATGCTTATAAGATATCATATCTTAAAAATGCGATTTTAGATCAAAAAAATAAAATAAAATTCCATTTAAGCCTTCATCTTACCCTTTTCTGAGAACAAAAATTTCTATCTGTGAATAGATGCAATCTCTTGATAATATGAAAGTAAACAGTTTCAAAGGAATGGTATTTAAAGAAACATTTTCGAATGTACGATATTTTTACTCCTTTATGACAGGATCAACCCTTCAACCTTTCTTCTATGATTGAAAAAGGAGGATGTTATTAGCGGTAAATTCACCATCTCACCATATCATGCTCGGCCTTTCGTATAGAGTCGGGAATATATTAGACGAACTGAGTAATTAGGCTGTGCATTGATCTTATCAATATAGCACTGGTAAGAATCAGTAATAATCCGATTTTTTGAAGGCAGTATCAGCAGTTTCAGCTAAAGAACATGCGATGTCGGGGGTTGAATGTAATCCATCAGCTGGATGAGAGTTGTACATGGTCTCTCACCCACTCAAGGAGATCGACAACTTGTGAAGGCTATTCTGGGGGCAAAATGGGTATTTCGTTTTCCTTTTTGTGTGGTGGGTTAGGCCTATGCATGAACATGGGCTACTCCTTTAAGGAACACAATCATGCATCATGATTCACAGGCTGCAAATTCAGCAGTACAGAAAGATCAATGAACTTCCATTCCATGCCCTGATTGAGATGGAGAAGCATTCACAAAGTTTTGCCGGTGGGATATAAAACGGGATCAGATGCTCGATAGGTGGGGGGTGTAAAATGGGTATTACCATTTGACCGGCGGGATATAGAATGAACGATTAGAACTGAAAGTGTAATAAATCTGATCTTATAGGACTGAACTGGTCATTTTCAAGTGTATATGACTCGGTTGTCACTATTCCACTTGTATTACAGTACCACCGACTTAGGGTTTATCTATTGAATTTTATGTTCTTCATTCTTAGGCATTGCTTATCCTATAACTATAACAAAGTTGTCCACTATATATAATTTTCGAGTCGTTTAATAAAAAAAAGTTATTTTTTCTCATGTGAGTTCGACTTTCAAACCACCACGTACATATTTATCAAGTTCATCAGGTGATTTGAAGTTAAAAGGGAGATGGCCAACTTCATGTGTGGATAAGGTCATCTAAACTGTTCTTCCCATTGGACAGATAATTAGGAAAAAATCTTACGCGATCCTACCTCACAATGACACGGTAAAAAAGAACCAATCAAATTGTTTTGATTAGTGTTAATTATGGCAACTATTCGGGTGATTAACACTGATTTACTCGTTTGTCACATTTTGATTGGTGTTTTCTCACACCATGTGGCAAGGTAGGATCACCTAAGAATTTCTCGATAATTAGGGAACTGCACCAATCATTCTAACAAGGGAGAGGAAGTCCTTCAGACACATATGATTTCCACTATTGGAAAGTGTTCTAACCACACAATATTGTCTATTATTTCTTTTATTTATTTATTTATTTATTTTTGGTTCATTTTTTTTTGTCTAATCAAGATCCATAATTTGGATGATTCTCCCTTAATCTTATCTATTTCATCTCACATTGCCAGTGGATAGACATTTCAATCCTTTTTTTACGTACGATATCGTGTTGGAGCTCATAAATAAAAACAATAATTAATACTATTATCAACTTGAAATTGGTATAATGGGTGATCCCGGATTGGGAAGATCGACGGAAATTTTTCCGGGGATCCGAGCCCTTCCGCAGATTAGTCTCGATGTGTGCTTCGTCTGGTCCGGGGATACTGTATGGTGTAAAAAAAAAACAATAATTAATACTATTTATCATACCAATATTGTGTTTAGAAAAAAAAAACCAGCTCCCTTCCAACTGGCCATTAGTACAATCGCGGAATAGTCCACCGGGTCGGCTGCTTCGAATTTTTCGATCTTAATTCTAATGTTAAGCTATAGTATTGTCTACATGGGCCCCCCGTGTATACTACACGAGGCGGAGAATATATATATATATATATATATATATATATGTCTGTATAGGTAAATGAAACACGTGAATATAGATGTACACGTTAAAATAACTTTCAAATTGGTTAATTTCTGATGAGTCTAGTCCATCGAGTCCGGGTTTGGGTTCAGGTTCGGGTTTTTCGAGTCGAGTAGAGAATATATAAGAAAGTCGAGCCCAAGCACGGTGGCTAGGATCCATCCTCCGCTACTTAACTTGCCTCGAGAGAGAATGGGGGCTTTTATAGTCTTTTTACCTGAACGAGAACTGACGTGAAAATTCTCCCCTAGAATTCTTACAGTGAGTCGGACTCGGTGAGTCTGTCATTGATTTGACTGAGAGAGAGTCAGCGTGGGGGTATCGGTCGGGATACTGTAAGTCGGTTCAGGTGCCTAACAGACGTGTTTGGTATCAGTTTCTATATGAAACGAAAAGCGCTGACGCTCGATTATTATTTTGAATCGTTGTCTCTCAAATTTTACAGGTAAATGTACTTCAATTTTCCTTATTACTCAGCAATAAGTTTTATTTAAAAGCAGAAAATGAACCAATATGAGTTGGTTGACATAGTAAAATATCACATCTTCTTAACTGATACGACGTAGCGAATTGATGCTCATGTTTCAGTTTTTTAATTTTTAATTCAAAAATATTATTTTGACATACTGCGTGAGCAATATTTAACTTTTTTAATTAAAATTACAAAAAAAATTAGACAATTAATGGCAGATGTAGTCAAATTGATATCCGATTACGAATTTCGCAAACACGTAGAACTTCTAGTTTTATTTTCTCGTGAAATATTTAATTGCAAGTAGGGCATCGCATTACAGGGACAACTTAATCTCTCGTGCTTATCCTGAACATTTCGGGACATATCCTCCTGCTCGAAAGGTCGCATATGGGGGTGTCATAATTACGTGGATCGCATGATTAAAACGTGCAACAATTGGATATTTTAGGGGAAAAAAGGTGAATTCCCTCCGCAATAAATAGGGAAAAATAGAAAAAAAAAAAATTTAATTTTAAAATCTTGGGTAATTTTTTCGGTATATATCACATGATATATATAAAAGTCAAATATATCCTGACTAAATCAGGTTCGAGTTAGGTCGATATATTAAGAGATAAAATTCTCCCAATAATACATTTCTCTACTGATAAAACTCGAACTCGAGACCTTATTTAAAAAAAAGAGTTGTCAAATCATCTCAACCGACCTATGCTGATAAAATTGTGGATAATTAGTTGACGGTAACTCGATATTTTTTCAGCTTAAATAATTCGTTGGGTTTAATAAAAAAATCGACTAGTTGTGAGAGTTTTACCTTATAATAAATTATTTGAAAATTAAAAAAATTAAAAAAGAGATTTATTTATTGGGTAATAAATAAAGAAAAGAGGAACTGCGCTGTGCGATCGAAGAGACAGAAAGAAAAGTGTGCAAAAATCCAAATCGGATACATCAGGAGATTAGATTGGAGCACATCAACCGACCATATCAAAAATAGTCAAAATTGTCATACTATTTTTGTCCTATTGTTCGTACATCACTTTGTATGCTCACTCATCTCATCAAACTCTACCCCTTTCCACATAATAACAATGTATATTATCAATCGATGCACCGAGCGAAGTCCTCATCGATCCCGGGTTTCGGGAAGTTTATCACGTGGTCCGGGTGCAGTAATCTGTTGACGATCGACACGTGCTTGCAGGGTGGTCCGTCATTGACTTTTCCTAGCCACAAGTATCACACTTCAGACGGCTCTACGTTATTCAGATATGGTTAAACTTCACGCAAGCTCGTAGACTAAAATGAGTCGTACTTTGAGTACTAAGAAGCAACGATCTCTTTCTGGGTTGTGCCGCTCGATATCTTAAAATCCTATGAAGTTTGACTAATTCCGGTTCGAGCACGGTCGGTTCACCGGCAGGTGAAACTCCCTCCACCATTTATTTTCTTAATTTATAGGATCGGAGTTTTTAATGTAACGAATATATCACGTGACAGAAGTCATAAAATTCAGTTATTTTAAGGTTTTTTATTTTATAAAACCCTAAAAAATCCTAAAAATAACAGAATATTATCGATTTGTGATACCACGTAAGCATTGACACATGATATACTCATTACTTATAAGATTTTCTTGTTTACATTACACGAATCCGAGATTTAGCTCGGGAGAAAAGATACGTTGAATCTTTGTAGCAAATAATTTCTCGTTAAAGCGATCCACCATCGTTTTCTTTTTCGCTTTTTTAATGAGTCGCACAATCCGAAGGAGATCATTAGATAGATTCAGACGAATGATTTGGGGATTGAATTTTGTTGGGAGCCATAGCCATAGCCATGGGGGTCGCGTCGCGTTTGTATGTGAAACCATTGCACTTTAATTTTGGATCCCTTCGCATATGGCTTTTTGAACCCTCTTTATGTCTTTCAGAAGATTGAGAAGTGGGTCGTCGTCGTCTTCTCTCATTGGATGGACAGCCGAATCCGACGTGGTCTTAGAATTAATTAATAATTACATTCGATGAAATTAATGAAAAACCGAGAACAGTCCCCGCATCCATAGCATGCCCATCTAGAAGCTCAATCATTATTGATCTCTTGCCTTTTTTCAAAATAGATCAGTGAACCTAGAAGAAAGCTCATAGGATAAAATTGAATTTAAAAATTCTTGATTTCAAATAAAATGAGATATTATTGGACGAAGTTCCATTTTCTTAAATGAAAAACAAATATACCCTTTTGATCAATTAATTCATCGGGTGAGATGGATGCACTCAGGGAGTTCTGCACGAGGAAATATTTAATCAAAATGTGAAAATTGAGGAAATTAGTGTTAATTACAGAAGCAGTTTTCATAATTATTATAAATTAAAATAATTTAATTCATTCTTTTTCATCCATTCGTTGTAAAATAGGATTATTTATGATTTTTTTGGGTTTGCACATTTATCGAACGCACATACTAAAAGACAACTAACGACAAAATTAGGCATATTTCCATTGATTTCTATTTTAAGCTGGTTTTTTTTTAATAAGAAATATAGAACCATCAGTAGAAAAGATTGAAATGAAATAAAATATGCCATTTTTTTTATCCGTAAAATAAATTGCATTCATGTAAAAGAGTTCCTGAAATAAACATCATGAGTTTTGCACAAAAGACCCCTTTACAATAACGAGTGAGCCAATGTATTATGGTTCCTATTTATCCAGCCTATCTCCCAGCCATCCTATTTATCCTGAAATAAAATATGCCATTGTTATAGAGAATTTTTAACCAAAAAATTACATTTTATTGTATCATATGTCAATATGTAAAATTATTTTACTTAATATGTATATTAAATTATTTGAGAAAATATAAAATTTGTTAGGTAAAATTAGGGGCAAAAGTGGTATGGGTCAGATTTTTTTATTTTTATTTTTTTTGTAAATAGTCGGGTCTCGACTTTTTTGAGCTGGTTTTTTCAAGTCTAAAAAAATCGAGAAATGCTTAGGGTCATTAAAAACCGATCGTTTCAAGTGCGGTTTGTTCAGGTGGTTTTTTCAAGTCCGACTTTTTAATACAATTAAATTGAAATTAGGATTGCAATTCAATAATTCAAAATTTTTACAAATTTAATGAAACTTTTATATCGAATCTATGTTCTATAATATTTATTTGGACAAAATTATATTATTTTTTACTTGAATATATTAAAATTAATTATATTTCAAATATAAATACTTTAAAATAGAAAATTACATATACTCGATATATTTAAAATCTGGGTAGTTCATGCCTTGCCGATTTCTCAGCTCGGGCCCAACTTTCCCAGGCTAGTTTTCGCTCCCCTAAAAAATCGATCGATTTTCATATAGGATCCAAAAATTTGATTTTTTCGAATTGGTCTTGCTCAGCTTTTCGGTTCTTTTACCCCAACGTAAAATGACTATGAAATTAGTTGCAATTTAAAAATTTTACATATTTCGAATGTAAGAAAATTACCCACCTATTTGTAAAATTTTACCACACATGTTCTTATATTACGCAAATTTTATAAGTAAATACTACAATATACTATTTTAATTTTTTCTTATATCGATGGTGTCCGGTGCCGTAACAACCGACTAATTCACCGGACAGTGTATTATACGGCTTGAGATCCTCCATAAATCCCCATATACCGGCCCCTGCTAGGAGTCGAACCCTAAACCTGGCCTACTGCATGTTGTTAGCTTACCAACGAGTCCGCCCCTCGGACGCAAAATACACTGTTTTAAAGTTTAGATTTTACATGAAAAATCATCGTTCTATACCATTCCATGCACCATCTTAATTTTTAATGAATCATCCCATATTTTCTTAGGCATATTCTTTCCATATAAAAGATTATTTGCTTGTATTTTTCACATATATAATACATAAAAAATTAAATTTATAAAAACACTAAGAGAGGTCGAGCTTGTCCCCTCGATTTAGCAGCCAATTAATTAGGAAGCAGCCTTGTACATATCTTATTATCACGTGACAGTATTTACGTGATGACACCAATCAAAAGCATTAAGTCATTTTAATTTTTTTTATAAAATTCTAGAAAAATCTTAAAATAGCTTAATTTTATTGGTTAATATCACTATATAAGTATTATCACATGATAATACTATTACATGCGAGACTTTCTTGTCACTTAGGTAGTCGGTTCGTGTTAGGGTCTTCTAGGCGAGTAAATATTTAGCGTATAACACATAACGAGCTCACTGTATAAATCACTGTTTAGATCTTGAAAAATATAAATTTGGCATTTGAAAATTGTAAAAACTTTACACGTGTCAATGTTCGAGAGAGTTTTACACAACGAACTCGTTGTGTATTTATTACGATAAATATATTGATCGCTTCTAGGTTTAAGAGGAGTATGTTGATTTCATGATTAGAATCGTGAAAAGCCCCCCAGAAAAACTGTTAGCCATATGGCATTCGTATGTACCTGTGAGCCCTAAGAGAGAACAAGGCAGAAGATGATGCACGATGTGTCATCGAGGCAGTCTAATTCCCTTTTTTTTTTCTTCTAAATCACTGGTATCTGGAAGTTTACAATAGGCAATGATTAATCCAGTTCGAGTCGGGAATGCCTACTATGAGGTAAAACTCTTTCAAGGTGAATTTTTTTTATTTATAAGACTCAAACTCTACACATTAGTTAAAAAAAGAGACATTTTATCATCTCAATCATTCCACTTTGGTACTCTAATTCTAATCTATCTATGGGAAACGGTGCGAAGAGGAATTTTATGGGCTCAAAGCGCGGCAGGCTCCCATCGCGTGGTTCTGCCCAACGCAAGGAAGAAGGTGGTGGACCCCACTCCACAGATTGAGCTTAAGGTTGAAGCCCTAGAGTAAATATCGAATGCGTAAAATATAACGAGTTCGTTGTTATAAATCTTTTATAGTTTTTGAGGGGAAAATTACATATATGATATATTTTCTTTAGAAAATGTTTTATAGTGGTACATTTTCTTTTTTTTTCTTTACAATTTGGTACATTTCATTTATGAAATGTTTCATAATGTTACATTTCCTTTTTTTTTGTTACAGTTTAGTACATTTCCTTTCAAATTTGTTACAGTTTAGTAATTTCCTTTCAAATTTATTACAGTTTACTACAATTTTCTTTGTAGCAAACTGTAATAATTTTGAAAGAAAATGTACTAAACTGTAACGAAAAAAAGAAAATGTACCATTATGAAACATTCATTGATAAAGGAAATGCACCAAATTGTAACGAAAAAAAGTAAATGTACCATTATGAAACATATCATAAAGGATATGTACTATTGGTGCAATTTTCCTGTGTTTGAGAATCAACTTTATGCATGTCAAAATCTGAACGGTAATTTTGACAAGGAATTCATTATGTATTTACACACGGAATATTTGCTCAAAGCTCTTCTTACGATTTGCTTTTGATTTGTTGAGATGTTAAATCTCACATCGATTGTCGCATATTTCCTGATGAGAAAATTTTCTTCTTTGTTGTTATCTTGGAGCATAAAGACAAAATTTTAGCCTTATTTATATTTTATCTCTCACCAATTTGTAAGGGTACAAATCAACGGGATAAAACTGAAAGAATAATTAAAGAACGAATTTTAAGTGGGATGAAACCATAATTTAGTAAAAAATACAGATAAAATTAATAAATTTTGAAAAAAACTGTACAAATTTTTTGATTCGACTCAAATTTAAGTTGTTAAAGATCTATGAAACTCCTGCATTCCATACGTACACATTGAGGAAAGAAAAGAGAGAGAAGAAGAGATCGGGAATATTTTGCGGCCAAATCACAGAGCAATAAATCAGGTTAATACCAAAACATCTAAATCGGTTC
>JAOYND010015428.1:0-22862 GCA_025802135.1 Lagerstroemia fauriei | reverse complement strand
GAGTTTTCCTTGTAAGGTGCTGAGAATGTTCCCATAGAAGAGACATAGAAGGAGCAAATTAGGATTGAGTCTCAAAAAAGGGCCTCCCCAGAGAAGATGGAGAACGCATGTAGCCCGATTGTAATTGATCAAGAGAAAAAGGGGAGTTCTTTTTTTTTTTTTTTATCAGAACAAAATATATTTAACTGTGCATCAAAAAACATGTGGGCCAGTTATGCTCTCAAAATCCCTTACATGTACAGAGGTCAGGATTTCTGAGAGAAGAACGGGCCCTTGAGTGGGCTGAGTTTTAGCCCATTGGACAAGATTATGGGCTACGTAGTTTTCAGATCTAGGGATATATACAAGCTTCCAGGATTCAAAAGATGAAAGCGTTTCCACTGCTCGGGTAACTAAATCTTCGATTTGTGTCACTGGGTAATTTTCGTCTGCATGTAAGATGGCCTCCACGACATCCTTGGAGTCACCAAATAGAAGCAGAGTCAATTCGTGTTGATGAAGCACTTTCAATCGCCTGGAGGGCCACCTCTGCTTCCCCTAAAAGAGGGTCGGTGGTGGGAGTTTTGTATGTCCAAGCATGCAGTAGGGATCCTTTTGGGCTTAGGCAGACAATGGCTGACGTAGTCCCGTGGCCAGATGTTGCGGCATCGAAGTAGAATCTCGGGGAGGTGGGATGAGTTCTGAATTGAGATTCCTCCAGAAGACTTTGCTTTATTGTCCAAGCAGCATAATATTTTTTGGTTCGGTTGTTGATGCAGGTTGCAACGGTGACCGGTTTCGGTGGATCTGCCCCATTCTGTCCTTCCTCGTGCCAAAGCTTGTTCCTTTCCTGCCAAATGTAATCCAGACAAATGACTGCTTGTACTCGGAAAGTGTGTAAGAGATCATCTGGTATGTTGAGAGCTTGATCTATTCCCATAATTAGGAGTATCCATTTCCTCAAATTTATATTTGTGAAACCAATTGTTCTAATGGGACAAAGAAGATTGGCCCATACAATAGCTGTGAATGGACAGTGAAGAAAAAGATGTTCGGGGGTTTCAGTGTTCCCGTTGCAAAATTTGCATTGGGAGTCCGGAATTTGAAATCTATGAGCAAGAATGGATTTGCAAGGAATACTATAATTGATCAATTTCCAAAGGAGATGTTTATGTCTATCATGAATTTTCAATCTCCATATTGTTCTCCATTCTATTGGTGATAAGCTTACAGGATGATGTTTCGCTTTTTGGATGAGAGAGTAGGCAGTTTTAGTTGTGAAAATCCCATTCCTTGTTGGTGCCCAGACAAGTGTATCTAAAATGATCTGTGGGTGTAGTTTGAGTTTCATGATATGTTCAACTGATCTCTCTATAAACAATTCTTTTAGAAGGGGCAAATTCCATTCATTGTTAGGAAGAAGAAGCTCATTAACCCATTTGTAGGAAGAGTTGAGTGTAGAGTGAGATTTTGGAATGGGCAAAAAGTTTTCATGTTTAGTAACCCATGGATCTTTCCAAATATCTATTCCTTTCCCCATGGCTATTTTGTAGCACATTCCTTGTTTCAGTAGAGGGAAAGTTTTGCACACTTCTTTCCAAAAATAAGAGGAATTATGTTTCGGTGAAAGTTGCAAGAGAGGCTGGTGTTTGATATATCTAGCTTTCAACAGAGCAATGTGAGGTCTAATGGTGTCTTGTTGTATGTTCCATGCATGTTTGGCCAGCAAAGCGAGATTTTGATCATGTGATTTACGAATTCCTAGTCCTCCTTTGTCTTTAGGAGTACATATATGGTCCCATGCTCTTAGGTGGATATTTGGTTTACCCGATGAGGAAGAGCCCCACCAAAATCTGGCCATTAATGAATCAATGGTTTGGCATTGAGTTTTGGTCAAGAAAAAGGTGGACATAGTGTATCAAGGTATGGCTGTGGCTACTGATTTTATCAGTGTTGTGCGTGCAGCCTGGGAGAGGACTTTTCTTTTCCAAGCACTTAGTTTTTGTGTTATTCTATCTAGCACTGGCTGAAAGGTTGCTTCTCTTGCCCTTTGAATATAAAGAGGTAGTCCCAAATATGTGGAGTTTTGTTGGCCTTTTTTCAAATTGAACAATCGACAGAGATGATTCCTTTTCTGATTAGGTACATTTCTGCTGAAAAACATGACAGATTTGTTTGTGTTTACCTTTTGCCCTGACCAGGTCTGAAAGGTGTGCAGAATGCTGAAGAGTTTACCTATGCTTTCCTCAGTAGCTTGCCCAAATAAGAATAAATCATCAGCAAAAAGTAAATGTGTGAAAGAAGGGCTACCTCTACAGATCTTGATACCTTGGAGTTGTCCTTGTGCTTCATCTTTAGCCAGGAGACGAGATAAAGCTTCGGTGGCTAACAGTAATAGAAATGGTGAGAGTGGATATCCTTGTCGAATTCCTCGTGAGGGCTTGAAAAAGCCATGAGGGCTCCCATTGAGAAGAAGGGAGTATGAAACTGTTGATACACGTTGGTGTATCCATTGTATCCAAGTTGGATTGAAACCAAGATGAGTGAGGATTTCGACAAGCAGATCCCATTCTACTCTATCAAATGCTTTTTCCATATCAATTTTAATAGCCACAAAGTGTTTCTTTCCCCGATATGTGTTCATATAATGTATAATTTCATGTACTATGATGGAATTATCACTAATATTTTTTCCTGTGAGAAACGCATTTTGATATGGAGAAATGAGTTTTGGCAGGAGCTGCTTGAGTCTAGATGCTAAAATTTTTGAAATGATTTTGTAAAAAACATTACACAAGCTGATAGATCTGTAATTGTGTATTGTAGCAGTTGTATCACCTTTAGGGATAAGAGCAATGAAAGTATGATTGTGAGATTTGAGCAGAAAGTTACCTCTGAAAAAACTCTGAATTGCTTCAGTGATGTCTTTCCCAATGATTGTCCAGTATTTCTGATAGAAAAGAGCTGGAAAGCCATCTGGACCCGGAGATTTTAGGGCACCAAGAGAGAAAACTGTTTGCTGGATTTCTGTGTATTCAGGAATGGCACAAAGGGAATTGTTTTCTTCTTGAGTGATTACACTGGGAAATAGGGAGGAGAAATCTTCATCAAGTGTGGGATATGACCTGGAAAAGAGAGTAGTGAAGTGCTGTTGAAATGCCATAGAGATCACGCCTACATCGGATGACCAATAACCTTCTTCTGTTTTCAGAAATTCAATTGCATTTCTTCTCCGTCTAATTGTTGTGGACAAGTGGAAAAACTTCGTATTTAGATCAGTTGTGGTCATCCATGTGATTCGTGATTTTTGCTTCCAATGTATTTCCTCTCTAATAAGCAATTCTTCCAATTGTGTTTCAGCTTCTGCAATCTTTTTGCTAATAACATGTGAGCTGGGAGCTGCTTGAAGATCTGTAAGGTAAGATTTCTTTTGCTCAATTTTCGTTTGTAGATGGCCAAAAACTTCTCTATTCCATCGCTGCAGCTCTCGTTTGGCTCCTGCTAGCTTGCACTTTACCTTATACATGGGGGATCCTCGTGCAGGGCCATTCCAACTTCGCTGCACTGTCCAAGAACATGATGGTTCTCTTGTCCATATTTGCTCAAATCTGAAGACTCTGCCTTTTCTATGGTGTGTACCTTCTGTGTTGAGTAGGATGGGGCAATGGTCAGAGGAAAAAATTGGCAGATGCGTGAGTGAAGCATTCGGAAATAATTCTCTCCATTGTATGTTAACTATGCTTCTATCAAGCCTTTCTCGAATGCATTGATTGCCTTCCCTTTTGTTTGACCAAGTGAAAGTGTTCCCCGAGAAGCCCAGGTCAATGAGGCCATGTGTATCCATTAATTGATTGAGGCCATCATTCTGGTGAGCTGAGAATGAGCTTCCCCCTTCTTTTTCTGATGCTGACCTTAGACAGTTAAAGTCACCGATTCCTATCCATGGTCCCGGAAAGGAATCGATATGGGCAGATAGTTGTGGCCAAAAATTGCTTTTTTCTTCTGCGATAGTTGGCCCATGAATGAACGAGATTACCCATGGTGTAACTCGGGGCAGGTCATACATTATAAAAGAAAGCATGTAGTGTAATAAGAGGATGGGTTCGAGGTCCATACCATGTCGACAACAGAAGCATAATCCCCGAGATAATCCCCTTGCCGGAAAGATGAAAATTTGTTCATATCCCAATCTTGTTACTACACTTTGAACTGCTTGAGGTCGGATCTTTGTTTCCATTAAGAAGATTCCATCTGGATTGTACCTTCGCACCAGGGTCTTTAATGAACGAAAAGCCGCAGGGCGACCCAACCCTCGGCCGTTCCAGCTCACAACTAACATGGAGAGGTTGGGGGCTTGATGTGGCCCGCCTCCTCGGCCTTTGGATCTTCGGATTGGTTGGTTGCTGGGTTGTTGGGATGATCTTTGGGGTAATTACTTTGGGATTGAATTTCGGTGATGGTGAGGGTGGATGGTATCCTTGAGAAAGTGGACATGGAAGAGGCTTGGCGTAAGTGATGCGAATTGGTGATACGAAGTAATTCTGAGAGAACGGTGGAATTGATGGGAACTGGTTTTGGCTGAGGTAATGGGCTGATGGTAGGATTCTGCAGTTTTAGTTTCTTGGCCGAGGCTCGGTGTTGGATGAGGTATTTTTTCCGTTTGATAGTGGGTCTGTCTGGGTTTATAGGTCTTGAGGAAGAGGCCACACTATTTATTGAGCTCATTGGGTTCACAGCCCGCTGGGATGGGTCTTGGAGGAGAACTGGGCCGGGATGCGATGGGCTAGACTGTAATGGATTTGAAGTTCTTGAGATAAGGCCGAGGCTAAACTGACCAAGGTAGTAGGATCAAGTGACGGTTGATTGATTTGATCCCCGGTAGTCATTTCAGTGTCTGGACTTTGTGAGCTGGACGGTGTCCCTCGGGGTGCGGCCCCTGATCGCCCCTGAGCGTGTCCCGATGAGGATGAAAGTCTTTGTCTTATCCTTTCCAACGAATCTGCGATTTGAGCACCTTGTAAGGGCATGCATATTTTATGTGACCAAGTCTCCCGCAAGTGTAACAGAAATCCGATAAACGTTCATACTTGAACTGAATCCAGAGGTTGTAACGATTTACCCTTTCTAGAAAGAAACCATTGGGTAAAGGCTCAGTAACTGGGTGCTGTATCTTAAATCGAATGAAAAACTGGCCCGGGGTGTAACTGTCTCCAGCCAAATCAATTTCAAGCACTGAGTGAAACATTTTCCCTATATCCTTGGCATTATCTGTGGTGATATGATCCAGAGGTAGGCCATGTACCTGAACCCAGAGTGTAGTGAGAGTGAAGTCCACCTCTTCGACCGATGTGGAAAAGGACCATTCCCGAAAAACTATGTGAGATCCCCAAACAGACCAAGGAGCTCTGGCAAGCATGAGGCGTTTGTCTACTTCGGAGGCAAAATAGAATAAAATCGTGTTCGGTCCTACCCAATCGCCCCGGACCTCGTTGAGTAGATTCCACGACTTGATGATATGTGGTATGACAGGCTTCCTGGTCATATCGATGTCAGCAATGATCTTGGCATACAGAGCACGACAGTATAAGGAAGTGGATTTTGAAGGGTTTGATGGTAAGTTGAGAGTGGTTTCTGAACAACTGAGGGCGGATGTTTGCTCAAGTAGGGAAGCTAAGTTGGAGTGCTCTGGGGAGTCCATAGTCTGGCGAGGAAGGAAGTGAGAGTGGACTGTAAGGTTAGGATGGAGATGTGGAATTGGGAAGGAGTAGGAATTGATGAGAAGGAAGAGTAGGGGGGAGCGTGGGGGTTGACCGCATTAGATTCAGACTTCATAATAGAGTCTATGGGTACTTTTTGATATAGTTGAAACTTATTTGATGTTGATACATACTTGGGTAAAGGCTGAATATCAGCGCTCGTGGAAGCCATTTCCAACCAAATAAGATTTGCACAACTTTTGAGTGTTAGATGTTTCATGCACCACGAGTCATTGGGAGATACGAGTCTCATATTTGGTGGACGTCTAACATTCAAAGGTCTTACATATCATGTTCTGTTGTAACTTGTTCTTATCTGAGGGGCATTGATATTGTTGAGAGTTATAATCGGGTTGTCATATTTTCTCTTTGGTCTTATTACCTTTTCAACATTCAAATATTTTAATTTTACGAACTTATTATGATCTTTCATAGCTGTAAGACGAAGATCTGCTCGTAAGCAAAAGGGGTCAAGTTTTGGACATGTATATGTAGCAAGTAAAAAAACCTATTACCTGTGATTGAGCAAGCGCAGGCTGTAATGAAGAATGAAAGTTTCTTACTCATTATGCAACACTCATGTTTACAAGGGATTTTATTTGTAAAGAAATAAATCTATTTTCCATATATTTCTATGTATCCGAAGCTTTGATCTTTCTGTACGGTTTATCTGCTTGATTCTACTATATGCCAAATTGTTATCATGGAACTAAACATGAATGATATTGGATAACACAAGGACTGTAATACTGTATTTCCTTTACACTCCGTTACCTTTTTGCTCTATGAAACATACTCTTTACAATATCATATCTATCTTGAATTCAACATGTCCTCTAATTTTTAGTTAGTGTTAAATTTTGGCATATTTGATGATTGCTCTTGTGAGATGGAAGAACAAATAGTGAAATGGAGGCGAATAACCTAAAAAAATTAGGTCATGAATCTTAACTCTCTTTATCAAGATAATCAACAAATTTTGGGTAGGCAATCTATTGTGGTTTTAGTTGATTTTTGTCGAGATCTTCCTCCATGCCCTCAATTTGTTTCCCATTCTTTACTGATTCTGGTCTTGCCAAACCAATGCATGCTTGTATGATGACAGAGGAAAGTAAAAAGAATTAAAATCACCTTTTTCAGTAACATACGATTGGAATTTCATATGATCTTTGTTCTCTGCAGTCGATTAGGCAGACAAGCAACTGCACAGCTACAATAAAAAACTCATCCTCCGCATTAAAGATACGACATGGGATGCCTGCTACAACTACTCAGCCAATAACTATGGAGGAATTACTTCTTGGTGGAAGAATTTTGCTGTTGACAACTATCTACTAGAGTCTGATGTCTGTCTCTTTGATCTCGGGGACATTATCAATGGCATGACTGTCTTAGATGTCAGGATTTTTCGAGAAAATGACATTGCGATTGATGAGTTCTCCTGGCTTCTATACCCACTATTGATGAACTTCTTTGAAAGGTATGTCTATCTGACTCTAATCCCCCTTCTAATTTTGGCATGATACTTTAGATCTTTCAGAGAAGATATGGAGTAGGTTTTGGGATTTTGACAAGTTTGTAAAGCCTGGGTTGAATGATCTCTTGACTGTGTCTGTAATGATATGTTGACTCTAAATATGAAAAGACTACTACAGTTATATATTAATGTTATCCCCTTTGTGTTTCTCAATATATAATCTCTTAGTAAGGGAAAAAAACCTCTATTTATGTATGGAGATGTTAACTTTGTAAATTATGTGTATGTTAATATATCTCAGTTCTCTTTTACTTCGAATTGGATTACAACAGACGAGCGACAGAAACGATACATTTTCTAGCTAGAAAATGTCCAAGCATATAATTTGATAGCTTGGTGAGCCCTCTCCTCTGGTTCAATTGTACTAGCCACCTGACTCATGCTACGCATGATTAGCATCTTCGAACATTGAAGTGAATAATAAAGTTGGTGATTCATGTAAATTTAATGAAATAATCGAAGTAAGTGCATATGATTGAAGGAGATTTATAAAAGTTTGATAAAATATAATGTATAACTGGAATTGTGAGGAAAAAATTACAATAAATAATTCGAAACTATGACAAAATGTTAGGCATTTTGTTCTTTAACTACAATACCTGGGAAGCTTCTTGTTTGCACATATGAACCATTAAATTGAATGGCAAATAATTGTACATGAATGATAGCAACACTAAAAACTTGCTGGATGGACATGCAAGCAACCTATTTTGGGATGCAATTGATCAATATAAAGAAATTAGTAAGAAAGAACTGGGAAGAGAGCAATCATATAGATCAAGGAATTATTAAACGCAAAGGACATGGAAGATGGTTGATTGCAAATTGAGTCTACGCTTCCAAGAATAATTATGTATGTGAATCATCATATTACTCCAAGTTCTATTGCATTTAAATCTAATCACTGGCATGAGCTTATAAACTAAACCTTTTATTGCATCATTCTTTTCACCTAGACTGCAATATCTTCAGAAAAATACTTGCCTTCATAATTGACCTAAATGACAACTCAAAGATTAGCTACTTGGAAATATGTATGAAATAGGTAAAGGTTGGGACTGAAATGATCCATTTCATTCTACTCACCTCTCACTGTCCCTGACTCAATACATTTCTAAGTGGAAATATCATATGTTTAATTATCTTCAATTTGATATATACACTAATATGGTAGAATACAAATAACATGGTTAAAAAGATGTTAAAAAAGTATCCATTAAGAAAAGATTTGAAAAAGTTAAAGAATGATTATACCAACAAATAAAAGGTAAGTTACCTCTTCTATTTTGTCGTAGAGCTCACCACATTTAGGCTATTCTTCAAATCAGTGAAAATAGCATGAAAAAGAAATGTAATCAACACTTGAAATTTTAAGTTACCTAGAAAAAATAGCAGTAGTGTGCATGCATCCGCCTTATCTAAGGTTGGAGCATCAAACACTGAAGACATACAATGTGGTTTAGGTTTGAGGTAACGGCGGTTCACTTGAGAATTCCATTGAATATGTGACGAGTGCGTTGGACATGGATGAACAATGCTAGTTCCTTACAAATTTCATAGTCTATGGCTGATTCTTGGCACAAACCTGAATAAATCCAAAATAAAAAATTGGTCCAAGAGATAGTAAGAAAGTAAAAAATATGGGATCGCTAAAACATTCAAATCCGGTCAATCTGTAGCAACTGTTCGACGAAGATTAGGAAACAGGAGTAGTAGAGACCTTTACAAAATCAAATTGGAGGAGGATTGAAGAAGCAGATATCAAAAAAAGAAGATAGAGAGATAACGCCGGTGATCCAAGCGAGGAGCTCTAAGAAGAAGAGCACCGTAGTGAGAGTAAAGAGCGAAAAATGAAAAGAAAAAATGGGAGTGGAATGATTGAAACAGTGAAGTGGTGTAACCTTTGGGCTTAAATTACAATATAGTCCTTTGAAGGCTATTATGAACCAAAATCTATCGAAGCGCTTTTTTGAAAAGAAGAAAAGAGACCAAAACTAATTTTTTTCTCATTTTCAATAATAGAGATAAATAATTGAGTAAATCTACACTTTTGTTCCTAATGTTGGAGTAAACCAACAGTTTTGACCTCATTCTTTTTTGCCAACATTTAGACCCAAGCATCCATAATGTAGCCATCAAGTTCGTGAAGCCGTGAAACCACCATTAAATCCTACATGGCCTAACAATGTCAATGAAATAATTTTTAATACCCAGTATCAAAAAATGGTGCCATTTTGATTAAATGAAAGACGAAACTGCCATTTTATTCCTCATTATTTATCAAATTTTCATTATTGCCATTGTTCAAAAACACCCTCACGGCCAAAACAGCAGGTCATCACTCACAGGTGCCGCTACCTCACTGCACTATCCTCCACCCTCGTCCACCGATGCCTGAAAATAAAGGAAAAAAGGAACTGATGGAAATCAAAAAGCTTAAACATTGCACTCGTGCATCCTCCCCCTTCTCGTGCTTTTGTTGATGATAATTGATATGGACTAACATGCCTACCCTCGACTTGCCTCAACCCTTCTTGCCCGACTTGTTCCCCCCTTGAGACCCGACTTGCCCTCCTGCCTTACTCTCTCCCCTCGCACGACCGACTTGCTCTCCTTCCCCGGTAAACCCGACTTGTCTCCCTTTGGGCAGGGGACGACCGACTTGCTTTCCTTCCCCGAGACACCCTAATTGCCTTCCTTTGGGCAAAGGATGCTCGACTTGCGTTGGAAGCCTGGTAACCGACTTCCCTCAGTATCCCGGTGCCCGACTCTCCCTTCGCCGATACTTGACCCAACTTCCCTCTACCGGTATGATGGGACTCGGTACTCTAAGGCAGTCCATGTCAGTAGTCACCAAAGCACATGAACATAGAGACGCTACTCCTCATGTGCCCAATACGTGGGGGCGTGGTGAAGTCATTTGACCATATCAACAACCTTATAAATAAGCCCTTAAGGGCCCAGGTAAATGGGGATATTATGCTCTCACTACATACTCTTCCCTCTCATTCTCTCATCCTCCTTCTCTGACTTAGGTATTGGACGGCTGCTATGGGGAACCACCCCCGAGTTCAGCTTTGTGTAGGTCTCAAGGAGCCTTCGCCAGAGCAACCTGCCACCGGCAAGAAGAAGTCCACCAGATAGGCTACCCGAATCATCCGTAGGACCTATCATTTTGGTGCTCTCGTTGAGAGTGTGAAGCCACTGACCTACGAACCGCATCCCAGACATTAGCACCACGCCATGCTGCCACGTCGTGAATGCTCGAGGGTTGTCTCGCTTCCGACCGGAGGAGGAGCAGTCCCTCCCCTAACCTCCCAGAATTCGGTACCAGCCCTCCCCAGCACCTCTTCCCAGGCACCACCCCCGGAGTGGCTGATACAAGTGCGGGAGATGATGTCCACGATGGCAGAAAAAGTTAAAAAATGTCGTCCGTGAACAGGTTAGGGAGGAAGTCCGGGCAATGTTGGCCCAACATCTGCCCCTAGAGTCGGATAGTGTGGCGGCACAATGATGCCCCTCAGCCCACACCAGTGCCGGCCAACCCCTCGTGGCGGAGGTACCGGACAACTCCGAGTTGACAGGGTCCACCCCGTCCGGGGCGCCCAAATATCCAAAACCAGGAGTCGAGGCTGATACATCAGAAGTGGCCCTACAAAATTAGCCTGGTTTTCGGGGACAATTGCTAGGGGAAGGAAATATAGCTCAACAGCCTTTTTGCCTCCTTGAAGACAGATAAAACGTCCCAAATGTTGCTGGTGTACAGACGTCAGAATCGTACATGTACGAACAAGGTCCCATACAACATCCTTCTGTCACCCCGCCACCTCCCTACATTCTCGTACCGCCCCAACCCGGTCTGAGGACCCCACTAGCCCAACCCTACTTGACACAGGCCTATGACCACAGTGACGTCCGACTTCCGCTTCTCTAGAGTACCAAATCAAGATCCAAGTGGAAAAGGCCCTAAGGACATTTGACAAAGGGAAGTCGTCCTTGCACAACGACGACCCCGACTCTCCCTTCAACTCGGAGGTCTTAGGCGCGCCCGTCCCACATCTCTTTAACTTTCCTCAAGTACCCCACTATGATGGGAAGTCAGACCCCAATGCGCATTTACACCTCTTCTCAGATATAATAATAGCCAGTATATTTTAGACACCAATATGTGCCGACGGTTCCTGCCAACGTTGAGGGGGGTGGCTTCCTCTTGGTTCCATTTGCTCCATACAAAACCAAGACCAAGACCGGCCATGGGATCCCTCGGACCAGTGCCCAGACGACGCCGGTGTTGGCACGGGATCCACTAGACCCGTGCCAAGACCAAGCCCGGCGCTGCCGGTGTCGTCCACGGGATCCCTCGGACCCGTACCAAGACCAAGCTCGATGGCGCCGGTGTCAGCCACAGGATCCACCGGACTAGTGCCAAGACCAAGTTCGACGCCGCTAGTGTCTGCCACGAGATACCCCGGACCCGTGCCAAGACCAAGCCCGACGCCACCGGTGTCGGCCACGGGATCCCCGGACCAGTGTTCAGTCCAAGCCCGATGCAACCGGTGTCAGCCACGGGCTCCTCCAGACCCGTGTCTAGTCCATGGGATCCGCAGGACTAGCGCCAAGGCCAAGTCTGATGCTACCGATGTCGGTCACGAGATCCCCCGGACCCATGCTAAGACTAAGTCTGATACCTCTGAGGTACTGTCACAGGATAGGCCTACGAAAATCCAGCCTTCACCAAGCCAGTCACGGGTAGCATGCTCTGTGTAAACCCGTCTTCCACAGGGACGCAGTCACAGGATAGGCATGTGCAAACCCGACCCTTGCCAAGTCGGTCACGACAACCCTTATGCTCCGTGTAAACCCGTCTCCCACCGGGACCCGTTCACAGGATAGGCTTGTGCAAACTCGACCTTTGCCAAGTTGGTCATAATAGCCCTGACGCTTCGTGTAAACTCACTCCTACCGGGACACGGTCACAGGATAGACTTGTGCAAACCCGACCTTTGCCAAGTCGGTCATGATAGCTCTTACGCTTTGTGTAAACTCGTCTCCCCGAGACACGGTCACAAGATAGGCTTGTTCAAACCCGACCTTTGCCAAGTAAGTCATGACAGTCCTTACGCTTCTTGTAAACCTGTGTCCCACAGGGACGCCGTCACACGATAGGCTTGTGCAAACCCAACCTTTGCCAAGTTGGTCACGATAGCTCTTACGCTTCATGTAAACTCGTCTCCTCGAGACACGGTCATATTATAGGCCTGTACAAACCCGAACCTTTGCCAAGTCTGTCACGACAACTCTTATGCTTCATGTAAACTTGTCTCCCTCAAGGTCGCGGTCATAGGATAGGCTTGTGCAAACTTGGCCTTTGCCGAACCAGTCGTGGTTGCTCTTACAACTCCGTGTAAACCTGTCTCCCTCCGGGATGCGGTCACAGGATTGGCCTATGCAAACTCGTTCTTTGGCAAGTCGGCTGCGGTAGCTCTTATGCTTCATGTAAACCGTTTTCCTCTTGGATGCAGTCACATGATAGCTTTTACTGGTCCGATTTCAATAAGTCAAACCTTGGCTATGATGCATGTCAAGCTTGACTTCAACAAGTCGAATCTCCTTAGCCAAAATGTCTGATAAATTCAACTTTTACAAGTCAAACCTTCAAGACCATGGTGACATGGACATCGGTCAAGCCCTACTTACTTCGGGCTGACTTTCCACGACAAACCTTCTCAGCTACATCCGACTCTCCCGATGTCCGACTCTCCATGAGTCGATGTCCACTTTTCACACATCGAAGGATGTGAACTTTTCCAGCTGCTTACGTTTGAACTGGGAGGCAAGTAAATTTCTCCACCTCCCAACATTGGCCAATTCCACTGTCTAACTTCTAACAAGTCTAACTTCTCACCACCCTAGACTTTTCGACATTTGACTTCTCACAAGTTAGGACATCCTACCAGGAAGCAGTCCGGACATCTTACGGACCGCCTTCGTCTAAACGTTCCAACGTCCAATTTACAAGTTCGTACATCCCGACACCCAACTAGTAAGCACCGCCTAAACTTACTTCCATGAGTCTAGATGTTCGAATGTCCAACTTAGAAGTTCAAACATCCCGATGGTTGACTTACATGTACTGCCCGACCTTACCTGCAACTTGGACACTCAACTTGCAAACACAAAGTCTAGACCAATACTTGCAAGCACCACTCGACCTTACTTCTATGAGTTGGGTACCCAACTTGCAAACATCACCTGACCATACTCCATGATCCGGGCACTTCACTGAGCCACCCAACAACCAAAAAATTGGGTCACCTGGCATCCCGGCTCGTCCCTACCCAACACCTGACGACAAGGCATCCCATTTAAGACGGCCTTGGCATGCCAACGTCTCAACTCCGCCAAACCCAAGTCCCATCTGCCCGACTCGACCTGGCCAACAGCCCACTACACCCCACCAGCCCGACTTGGCAAGCCCAACATCCCACAGCATCCAGCAGCCTGACATCCACCTGCCCGACTTGGCCAGGCCACCATCCCACGGTGCCCAACAGCATGACGTCCCACTTGCTCAACTCCTACCAAACACCCAACATCCCGACATCCAGAAAGTACGACATCTGGAACCCTACCACAACCAGACGTCATGATCCCCTGGCCCCCGACATCCAAAACCTCTCACCACTCGACGTTCGGATCTCCCGGAGTCCAAAGCAGCATTCCCGGCATCCGGGCACACCAATGTCACCACACCTAGCGATCGGATTCCGACCATTGTGAACACCCACACTTGGAACTCGACTCGCCATGTTCGAATTCGAGGAAGTCGGGTACCCCGCGTAGCACGACAACCCCGATGCCCAACTCAAGGAAGTAGGGTGCCATGAACACCGTGGTGACCCCGGTACCCGACCTAACGAGGTGCCTCGAACACAAGGACAACCCCGACTCAAGGAAGTCGGGTGCCATGGACACCACGGTAATGCTAGAGCCTGACTCACGGAAGTCGGGTACTATGACAACGCTGGCGCCCAACTCAAGGAAGTCGAGTACTCATGAATACCGTGGTAATCCCGGTGCCCAACTTAAGGAAGCCGGGTACCCCGGACACCGCGACAACCCCAACGCCTGACTTAAGGAAGTCAAATGCCATGTACACCGCGGTAATGCCAGAGCCCGACTCACAGAAGTCGTGTACCTCGGGCACCCCGATAACCTCGATCCCAACCTCACTTCCTTTAGTCGACCACCCAACTTGGGAGATCGGCCTGCCTCACTTGTGTGAGTCGGGAACCCGACTCGCGAGTATACCCGACCTCCCTTCCCTTAGTTGAGCACCCAACTCGCTAGATCGACTGGTCTCTCTTTAATGAGTCGACCACCCGCTCGCAAACAACGTCAAACCTCACATCCCTAAGTCGAGCCCCCAACTCGTAAACAACATCCATGCTCACCATCAATTCGATGAGTCGACCACCCAACTCTCGACGTCAATTGGAAGAGTCGAGTACTCGACTCCCAACCTTAATTCGATGAGTCAACCACCCGACTATCCACCTCAATTTGAAGGGTCGACTAACTGACCCTCGACCTCAATTTGAATGGTCGACCACCCGACTCCCAACATCACCACTCGACTACCAACCTCGATTCATAGAGTCGACCGCCCGACTACCGACCTCAATTCGATGAGTCGAGCACCCAACTCCCTACAGAAGTCGGGTGCCCCGAACACCACGACAGCCATGGTGTCGACTCAAGGAAGTCGGGTACCCTGGACACTACGACAACCATGGTGTCCGACCACGGAAGTCGGGTATCACTGTCACACTCGACTCAAGGAAGTCGGGCACCCCAGACACCACAGCAACCCCGGCGTCCAACTCAAGAAAATCGAGTACCAACGAACTTCGAGCCAATACCAATGCCCGACTCACGGGAGATGAGTATCGATGTACATCCTACCAAACCCGGCGCCCAACTCAAGGAAGTTGGGTGCACGAAAAGTATAAAAATCCCAATGACCGAAATCCCAGCCTCGACTTTATCAAGTCTGGATCGGGGGCAAATTTTTTCCCAACATCCTAAATCTTAAATTCCCACATGTGCCGACCTCTCGACATTGGTTTTTCACAAGTCCAGACCGGGGGACAAAACAAATTTTCGATCCCTTGACGTTCGACTTTCACAATTCTAGACCGGGAGACAACATATTTTCGATCTCTCGACGTCCTAGTTTCACAAGTCTAAATCAAATCCTCAGCCTGCCGAAGTTCGACTTTTATCATTAGGGACTGAAAGACCACACTTCAAAACTATCCCCTTCGGTGGTTCCTCTCTAATCGAACACAATATCTACTTCCCGGCATTATACACGCTGAGAAGTGGGGGACAAATAAATGATATAGACATATGTATCATTGCTCGACCCAACTCTTTCCCATGTGGACGCCGTCTGCTAAGTCCGACTTCGTCAGGATGGAAGTCAGACAAGTCCGACTCTCTCCCACATAGAAACCCACTAAGTCCGACTTACTCCCATATGATGGACGTCGGACATCTACCGAGTCCGACTCGTTCCCACATTACGGACAACGAACTTCCAAGTCCAACTCTCTCCCATGTGGACATCGGACATCCCCAAGTCGGACCTTTACCCATGTAATAAGTCCAACTTCGTCCAGATGAAAGTCGGACAAGTTTGACTCTCTCCCATATAGACACCCACTAAGTCCGACTTACTCCCATGTGATGGATGTAAGACATCTACCAAGTCCAACTTGTTCCCATATTACGGATGTCGGATATCCTCCAAGTCGGACCCTTATCGAAGATTTTCCCGCTCACTGAACTAATTCAAAATCCCCACGAGTGCCCGACGTCGGGGCTCTTGGATCTCATGACACCTGACATCCAGGGCAGTGCCCAACATCCCAAACCCGTGGTGCCCGACCACCCGGGCTACACCGAACATCCCGAACCCGACGTCCCCGGAAGCACCCAACATCCCTGGTGGCACCCAGCGTTTCGGGTTCGTCAAGCCAACTACCAGTAGTCGAGCTAGTAGCTGCCCAAACGATGCCACGAAAATGAGTCCTCGAAGGGAGAAGGACGAGCCCTGACGACAAGAGCGAGAAATCACATTTTTCTAACTCAGGACCCAACATGGGACGTGAGCACACCGAGTCAATCACCAATATACCCAAGACTGGGGGACATGAATCAAGACCCACGCAATCCAGCTCCTAATAAGGGTATACTTCCCGGCGCCTTCGACGTCGAGAAGCGGGGGACAAATGATATGGACTAACATGCCTACCCCGACTTGCCTCAACCCTTCCTGCTCGACTTGTTCCCCCCTTGAGACCCGACTTTCCCTCCTGCCCTACTTCCTCCCCTCACACGACCGGTTTGCTCTCCTTCCTCGGTAAACTCGACTTGTCTCCCTTCGGGCCGGGGACAACCAACTTGCTCTACTTCCCTAAGAGGCCCTACTTACCTTCCTTCGGGCAAAGGATGCCCGACATGCTTTGGAACTCTGATAACTGACTTCCCTCAGTATCCTGGTGCCCGAGACTCCCTTCACCGATACCTGACCCAACTTCCCTCTACCAGTATCACTGGAGTCGGTACTCTAAGGAAGTCCATGTCAATCGTCACCAAAGCACATGAACATAGAGAAGCTATTCCTCATGTGCCGAATACGTGGGGACGTGGTGATGTCATTCGACTGTATCAACAACCCTATAAATAATCCCTTAAGGGCTAGGTAAAGGGGATATTCTACTCTCACCACATACTCTTCCCTCTCATACTCTCATCCCCCCTCTCTGACTTAGGCATTGAAGGGCCGTTTCGGGGAACCACCCCCGGGTTTGTCTTTGTGCAAGTCCCAAGGAGCCTTCGTCGGAGCAACCCGCCACCAACAGCAAGAAGTCCACCCGATAGGCTACCTGGATCATCCGAAGGACCTATCAATAATGAAGATGATGATGAGGCCTCCCTGAATAAGGGGTGTAAGAATAAGTGGAAGAAGACCTCCCCGCCCAAATGGTACCATTCATTACCCATACCCATGACTAATTGTGCCAAAAAAGGACGAACTTCCTTCCTGATCACTTCTTCGTCTTGCTGATTCTCTGAGTAAGCACAAGCTCCTAGCTAGTAGTTATATGGAGCACTAATTAAAAGAAGACATGAGAGAGAGATTGACATGATGAAGAAGAGCAATGGCGGACTAGATCAGATACAGTGACGGAAGAGGTCCTGAGATTTAGAGGATTAACTGAATAATAGTAATAGGAAGGTTGGGTTAGGGTTGGGTTGCGGGGTTTCCGTTTCGTCCTACTATATTCCTAATATATTATGATATGGAGAGGGTAAACAGGGAAGCAGTAAGAAGCCTCCCGCAAAAGAGTGATTTGGTATTTTGATTCTGATTATTTCGACTTCTCTCCATGATTAAGAATTGATATGGATCAGACACCAATACCCGACCCAAATTCCGAGAACGAGGTACATGGGGATGACCCGACCGCGTGCACATCGGGTACCCCCGGACATGGGAAAGACCCGACCACGTGCACACCGGGTACCCCCGGACATATGCATGTGGGTACCCCATCACGTGCACACCGGGTACCCCCGGACATATGCATGCCGGGTACCCGACCACTTGCACACCGGGTACCCCCAGACATATGCATGTCGATTACCCCCGGACATGTCAGGTACACCCAAACATAGGCAAATCGGGTACCCCTGGACATGCACACATCGGGTACCGCGTGCACGACCCACATGCCCAACACCCGGCTTAGGCGGACCAAGCTTCCTCCCGTGCGAAGCACGTGAAGGACAGACTTACGTCAACCTTCCGTACAAACTCGATTTATAAATATGCCCTCGGGGCCAGGTAAAAGAGGGAACCACTCTCACTCCATACACTCTCCCTCTCCTCTCTTCCATGATTCTTACTCAGATTCCGTCCTAACTTAAGCATCGGAGGCCCTTTCCGAGGAGCCACCCTCGGACTTGGCTTCTTGCATGTCTCCGACGAAGTCCGCCCATCTTCACCAACTCGTGGCCGGCTCCGATTCCACCAGGGATCTCTCAACCCGATAGGCCACCCGAAGGTACTATCATTTTGGTACTCTCGTTGAGAGATCGAAGCCACTGATCTGCGATTCCCCCTTCTCGAACCCTCCTCCTCGCCATCAGCAAGCACCCACCGCCATGCCTCCTCGCCATGAACACTCGAAACCACCTCTCCGTCCGTGGAGGAAGGAGCGGCTCCCCTTTCCTCCGAAGCAGCTAGTTCCCGCTCTGCCCAGCACCTCCTCCCAAGCACCCACCACCCAAATGGCTGGCGTAAATGCGGGAGTTGATGGCACGATGGCGGAGACCATTAAGGACACTGTCCGTGAGCAAGTCCGGGCAACATTGGCGCAGCGGCAGTCCCCGGAGCAGGCCAAAGCAACAATAGAGGAGTTGCGATGGCACACCATTACTCAGGTCAGCGCCAGCCACCCCGTCATGGCCAAAATACCAGACAACTCTGAATCTGCTGAGTCCACGCCGTCCGAAATGCCTCAGAATCGGGGCCCAGAGATCGAGAATGATACACCATCAGGGATCCCATGAAATCAGCCAGGTAAAAAAAGGCTGCCAAATCAGGGAAATACAACTCAGCCACCACATTGTCCCCCTACAGACAGGCAACACGTCCCAAACATTAATGAGGGGCAGATGTCAGAACCGTACATGTACGGAGATGGCGCCACCTCCCAACATCCCTGTACTTCCCTACTCGGTTGTGCCACTGACACAACCGTGCATCCCCCAAGGACATGGGTGTCACGACATGGAACTACCCGTACCGACCCAAGACACCCGACTTCCGACTCCCGACTTACACTTCCATTGAAGAAAAAATTACGTGGCAAGTAGAGAAGGCCCTCAAAGCACTTGACAAAGGAAAGACATCAGCCCACGAGGACGACCCCGATTATCCTGGTTGGTTATCCTTTCTCGCGGAAGTGCTCAAAGAAATTCTACCTATAAGGTCAAGCTACGTTTTGAAATTTAGAATATTTTCTTCTCGTAAAATATTTCTTTGTTTTTGTATGCCCTCCTCACTTGTAACAGGGTAAACGTCAATGAAATGAGTGCATCCTACAAGCACGACTCCTCAAAACGCGGCGTCCCGCGTCGGTCACGGACGACCCTCATCCGTGCCTCAAAATCTGACGTTCACTGTCGGTCACAGATGACCCGCATCTGTGCCCTAAACCCGACGTTCACCGTCGGTCACGGACGACCCGCATCCGTGCCTCTAAACCCGACGTTCGCCGTCGGTCACGGACGACCCGCATCCGTGCCTCAAAACCCGACGTTCGCCGCCGGTCACGGACGACCCACATCCGTGCCTCAAAACCAGACGTTCACCGTCGGTCACGGACGACCCGCATCTGTGCCTCTAAACCCGAGTTCACCGTCAGCCACGGACGACCCCCATCCGTGCCTCTAAACCCGACATTCACCGTCGGTCACGGACGACCCGCATCCGTGCCTCAAAAACCCGACGTTACTCGTCTGTCACGGACGACCCGCATCCATGCCCTCAAAACCCAACGTTACTCGTCGGTCACGGATGACCCGCATCCGTGCCCTCAAAAATCCAGCCTTCGCCAAGCTGGTCACGGATAGCATGCTCCGTGTAAACCCATCTCCCTCCGGGACGCGGTCACAGGATAGGCCTATGCAAACCCGGCCTTCACCAAGCCGGTCGCGACAGCTCTTATGGCTCCGTGTAAACCCGTCTCCCTCCGGGACACGGTCACAGGATAGGCCTGTGCAAATCCGGACTCCACCAAGCCGGTCACAGTTGCTCTTACACTCCGTGTAAACCCGTCTCCCTCCGGGACGCGGTCACATTATAGGCCTGTGCAAACCCGGCCTCCGCCAAGCCGGTCACGGTTGCTCTTACACTCCGTGTAAACCCGTCTCCCTCCGGAACGCGGTCACACGATAGACCTGTGCAACCCGGCCTCCGCCAAGCCGGTCATAGGTAGTACACTCCATGTAAACCCGTCTCCCTCTGGGACGCGGTCATAGGACAGGCCTATGTAAACCCGGCCTCCGTCAAGCCGGTCACGGTTTCTTTTACGTTTCGTGTAAACCCGTCTCCCTTCGGGACGCGGTCATAGGATAAGCCTGTGCAAACCCGGCCTTTGCCAAGCCGGTCACGGGTAGCATACTCCACGTAAACCCATCTTCCTCCGGGATACGGTCACAGGACAGGCCTGTGCAAACCCGGCCTCCGCCAAGCCAGTCATGGCTGCTCTTAAGACCCCGTGTAAACCCTTCTCCTCCGGGACGTGGTCACAGGATAGGCATGTGCAAACCCGGCCTTTGCCAAGCCGGTCACAACTACTTTTACGACTCCGTGTAAACCCATCTCCCTCTGGGACGTGGTCACAAGATGAGCCTATGAAAACCTAGCCTCCGCCAAGCCGGTTATGGGAAGCGGGGGCACGCTCTGCGTAAATCTATCTCGGTTCAGGACTTATCACACGTTGAGTAGGTGAAACTTCCAGACACCCGATTTTTGAGCCCAACTTGAACAAGTTGGATCTCCTTAACCACAATGTTTGCTAGGTTCGACTTTTACAAGTCAAACCTTCACGAAAATGATGATATGAACATCGGCCAAGCTCTACTCACTTTGGATCGACTTTGCAAATCGAACCTCCTTATCTACATCCGACCTTCCCAACATTCAACTCTTCCTAGGTCAATGTCCAACTTTCACATTCGGGAGGCTACAAACTTCTTCAACTCCTGATGTCCGGGCCGGGGGACAACCAAACAAGTCTTTCACCTCCCCGGTGATTAACTTTCTGACATCGGCCAATCCCAATGTCCGACTTCTAACAAGTCTGACTTCTAATCCCCAGGGACTTTCCGATATTTGACTTCTTACCAGTTCGGACATACTATCTTGAAGAAGTCTGGACATCTTAAGGACTGACTTCACACAAAGTCTAGACGTTCCAACGTCCAACTTACAAGTTCAAACATCCCGACTTCCCTCCAACATCCCCGGGTACCCGATGTCTCCATTCCCATAAACACTCGACATCTCAATCTCCGAAGTCCCCTGGTTATCCGACGTCACCTAAACCTAGCACACCAAATTCCTGATGACGGTAAGACCCGACGTCCCGGTACCCTGCCGCCCGACGTCCGGCAGTCTGATGTCAAGCAACCCGACATCGTAAGCACGAACACTCGGTCCCAACCTCGCATCGTCCACCTTCACCACCCGATGTCCGATGCAAGACTCACAATAACTAGGTAGTAGTAGACACTGAACCAACCCTCGCACTAGACTTGAAGTAGTCAGATACCGATGCGGTGTCGACTTCCCTCAAGCCCGATATCCACACCCAACATGCAAGAAACACTCGACCTTACTTCCATGAGTTAGGAACCCGACTTGCAAACACCACCTGACCGTACGTGATTTGGGCACTCCACCTGACCCGACGTTCGGGTACCATCCAACAACCACAGCCCGGGTCAACCAAGACAACCAAGGAAGGGTCACCCGACGTCCCAGCTACCATCCGATGCTCGGAGCTCCCTGGACCACAGAACCACCGACATTGAAAACCTTCACGACCCCGACGTTCCAATGGTCAAAGCAACCCAACGTCCACAACCCAATATCCGGAACATCCCCAAGCCTAGCTACCACCCAACGTTCCAAGCTTCCATGGCAATCGAACTGCCGGCATCCGGACTATTGACAACCCGATGTCCTACAATACGGACTCCTGGCCACCCGACGTCCATCGCTGCAATCCATCACCTCTCCCCGAGACCACAACACCCGACGTTCCACTACCCGACGTGTGACCCGTCTGCAACACCTGACGTCTCAGGTTTTCAACACATGTCAAGGACCACGCGTCGGGATCAATAGTGCAAGTTGGGATCACCAGCACAAGTCGGGACTACCTAACATCCCAGCTTCTCGACACGGACACCCCCGACATCCAAGTCCCCTGTCCCCTGACGTCTGGAGCCCTACCACCACCCGACGTCAGGATCTCCCAGCATCCAAAGCGGCCGCATTCCCGTCGAGTTCCCCGGACACTGTGAGAACCCCCGGCGCCCGACTCATGGAAGCCAGATACCACAGACACTGGGTAACCCCCAGCCCCCGACTCAAGGAAGTCGGGTACCCCTAGATACTACCGTAACGCCGGTGCCCCACTTAAGGAAGTCAGGTATCCATGGACACCTTGACAACCTAACGCCGGACTCAAGGAAGTACGGTACCCACACCAACACCGGTGCCCGACTCATGGAAGACGGGTACCAATGTACATCCTACCACCCCCGGCGCCCGACTCAAGGAAGTTAGGTGCACGAAAAGTGTAGAAATCCTAATGACCGAATTTCCCAACATCCGACCTTATCAAGTCCGGACTGGGGGACAAATTCTCCAACATCCTAAATCTAGGATTCCCACATATGCCGACCTCTCGACGTCAATCTTTCACAAGTCCGGACCGGGGGAC
>JAOYND010015325.1:0-12476 GCA_025802135.1 Lagerstroemia fauriei | reverse complement strand
CCGGATTTGATGAAGAGGCAGAGGATCACTGTGGAAACTATAGTCGGGCTACTCCCGACCCAGTCGAGGAAGAGCCCTGTCCCGATGGTTTTCCTCTCGAGCTTGCTAAAAGCCGCGATTGGGTCGTTCTGTTCCACTTCCTGCAGGTCGGATCTGGAGCGCCGGATCGGGCTTCAGCTGGACCAGGCAATCCTTGAGGACATCCTCATTCCGGTGAACAATAACAATAATTCTCATGGAAACAGTCATCCATGCACGATGTATGACACGGAGTCGGTCCTGAGGATATTCTCGCTCTTCCTGAACTTGGACGAGGACGGTGACGATGACGGCGATGATGACAACCACTTGAGTGACGATAACAATATGGTCTACGATGACCATATGGATGCCCTGGGATCTCCTAAGCAAAGCGCCATATTAAAGGCATCCAAGCTGATGGACAATTACCTCGCAGAAGTAGCGCTTGATCCAATCCTCTCGCCATCGAGGTTCATTGCACTGGCCGAGCTGCTCCCCGACCATGCCCGAGCGGTGAACGATGGGCTCTACCGAGCAGTCGATATCTTCCTCAAAGTACATCTCTCATTCCCTGTCTCCTTATTGCGCTTCCTAACTCTGCAATTCATGCTTTTTAAGTCATGTTCAGCTGACAATACTGATTTGAGAATTGAGTCCCGCTGAGAAATGAATCCCTTTCAAACATTGAATAAAAACAAATCTGATTTATAAAAAAATTTATATTACAGCTTAAATTTTTGGGTTGGATATGAACCCAACTTCTTGTATACACATGTGAATATCTTACATAGTGTCAGAGCAGCAGATTATTGTGTAGGCTCACACCATACTAGACTCGAGAGTGAAGCTCGTGACCCATTAAACTCGGGACCGGGAGAAAAATGCTGGCTCAGCTTATGTTCACGATGTATAAGAAAAATTGGATTTTGACTCGATTAGTTGGAAATTTTACAATAGTATAACCTTATGCACATCAGGAGCGTGGACAAGTAATACAATTTGCATTGTAGTATATAGGTTCCGGAGTGATTCTTGCATGAGCCCAGCCCACCACGTCATTCATGCACTCTACCAATGGATATTTAACACATCATCATTAAATATCACATCATCTTTTTATATTCATTAATAATAATCATTTGTTAGACATGATTTAACATATTCGCTTACGTGTCAAACATTTATTTGTTAAGTTCACCACGTTATCTATACACTCGGCTCACCGAAGAATTTCGCCAGGTTCCGGTTTCGGGTCTTAGTAATCCCTCTTCTTGTTTACTAATTTCCTAGATTGGTTGGACTTGCATAACCTTAAACTTTAAGAAAACTGGTCAACCAAGCAGAATGTAATCTCTTAGTGGTTGTCTGGATGTGTTTGGTTGAAGACTTAGTTTGTGTTGAATCACAGGTTCACCCAAACATGAAGGACTCGGACCGATACCGACTCTGCAAGACCATCAACTGCCAGAAACTGTCCCAGGAGGCGTGCAGCCACGCAGCCCAGAACGAGCGGCTTCCAGTCCAGATGGCGGTCCAGGTCCTCTACTTCGAGCAAGTCAGGATGAAGAACGCATTGAACGTCGGTCACGGGGCCGGGACCGGCATCCACAGCAGCCACAGCCAGTCCTTCTTCAGCCAGTTCCCACACCGGTCGGGCAGTGGCGCAGGCAGCGGAGCGATATCCCCGAGGGACAACTACGCATCAGTGAGGAGGGAGAACCGGGAGCTGAGGCTCGAGGTCACCCGGATGAGGATGAGGCTCACAGACCTGGAGCGGGATCACGTGTCGATGAAGCAGGAGATCGGGAGGCCGCACCCAGCCAACCGGCTCTTGAGGTCGTTCACCCGGAAGCTGAGGAAGCTGAATACGATGTTCCGGACTGGCACAAAGGCGGCTCCTATGGCGGTGAAGGCGGGCTCGGAGAACAGTTTCTTGTTCCAGAAGCGGAGGAATCTCTCGATTTCGTGATCCTTTTTACGGTTGGAACCATAGAGATGTGGATGTTAATGATGAGTGTATAGTGTTAGTAGGTAAGCTATGATGGGGCTTTGCTCAAAATCCAAAACGCGACATCCCTGGTTGGTGCTGAATTTGATCAATCTATTTATTTGGAAAGCATGCATCTGCGCCAATCTTTCTTTCTTTTAGAAAAGGAGTGTAAAAGAACTCGAGAAATACTACTGATAAGAATTGAACCAAACTTTTTATTCGTAGGTCGAGAGTAGTACTAAGTGTACCAAATTCCTTTCTTCAATCTTTCTATTCCTTTACATCTGTTCTTACAGTTTATTTGGATACAGTTACAGAGGGTTGGGGAGGGGAAAATTGCACTGTAGGTACAAAACCTTTGGTGAATATAACGTTTTGGTACAAAACTTTTTTTTTTTGTAATTCCGTGATACAAAATGTTTTCAAAATGTAACATATTGATACAAACCGTTAATTTTTCATTAACGCCGTTAAATTTGCTGACGTGGCACTGTGATGTGGCAAATAATTATAACAGTGGTGCTGATGTGGCATAAAAATAAGTTTAAAATAAGAAAATAAAATAATAAAAAATAAAAAACTCTCTCCCCCTCCTCCTTTCTCCCACACGCGCCCACTCTCTCTTCTCCTTCCTCTCACTCTCACATACACGATCTTCCCCCTCTCTCTTTTCTCTCTCACGTACACCATCTATCTCTCCCCCCTTCTCTCCCCCTCACGCACACCTCTCTCTCCCCCCATTCCATGTACATACTCTCTCTCTCTATTTCTCTCCACATTTCAAAAAAATTTAACAATCTACTAGTAAAATAGACTGATCTATTCTCTTCAACATCATGCTCTGATTCGAATTTGAATTTCTAGGAAGAGCTCAGGGAATGTCGAAATTGTTAATTTAAAAATTTTATTTTATTGATAAATTTAAAATAACATAGAATAATAATAATATAATTAAAATCAATCAATTAAGTAAATCAAATCAAACCAATC
This sequence comes from Lagerstroemia fauriei, assembly GCA_025802135.1. Classification (NCBI taxonomy): domain Eukaryota; kingdom Viridiplantae; phylum Streptophyta; class Magnoliopsida; order Myrtales; family Lythraceae; genus Lagerstroemia; species Lagerstroemia fauriei. The sequence goes on along the minus strand of JAOYND010015325.1, from coordinate 9,475 downwards.
ACTCACCATCTCGACCACCCACCTCTCACTTGTACTTACACATTCTCTCTCCTCTCTCCACTCTCTCCCTCCTCATGTACGCAAACACACACTCTTATTTTATTTTTTATTATTTTATTTTCTTATTTTAAACTTATTTTTATGCCACATCAGCACCACTGTCATAATTACTTGGCACATCACAGTGCTACGTCAGCAAATTTAACGGCGTAGTGAAAAATTAACGGTTTGTACCAAAATGTTACATTTTGAAAACGTTTTGTATCACGGAGTTACAAAAAAAAGTTTTGTACCAAAACGTTACATTCACCAAAGGTTTTGTACCTACAGTGCAATTTTCCCATCACAGTTGACATACCTAACCCAGAATTCCAGAAGTGGCGTAACTATGACCAATTCTGCCTCACCTGTATCTACGTTGCAGTCTCCCCCGATGTTGGTTTGCAGCTCATTGGCCTTCGGACTGCAGCTAAAGCATGGTCCAAGTTACAGAACTTGTATGATTCCCAGAGTTACGCTCAACGTGAATTTCTCGAGCAGCAATGGCGCGATGTCGCCAAAGGTGAGCGATCTATGACTGATTACCTGCGAGAAGTCACTGATCTCGTTTCTCGTTTTGCCCAAGTTGGACAACCGAAGCAGCCACCGGAAGTCAATGATCGTATCCTCGCTGGGCTAAACGAAGACTGGGAACCCCTGATTTTATCCCTTGCTCCAACACTCGGCCCCATGACCACTGACGACTTCTCTACCCTATTGCTCAATCAGGATGCCCGACATGCATATCAGCGGTCGCGCAAGAGCCCTCCTCTTTTCGGGCTCAGTGGAGTGCTACCTACAGCCAACGCAGCGTATGGGGGATGACCGGGGTGCCACGGTGGCCAGAGTCGTGGGTCTACTCACCATGGGAGGGGACGACACTCTGCTCACGGATCTTTCCCTAACCCTAATCTGCTGCAGGATTTTGGTGGAAGGAGACAGGGATGTAGGCAGCTTTACTCTGGAGTGAGCGGGTCGGCTTTCTTGACCTAGGCCAGACAGGCCTTTCCTCGTGCAGATGGGCCAGCCTATCATCAAAGCCAAACCTCAGGCTTTTCTCAGCCCGGTCATCTGCCCCTGCCGACTTTTTCCACTTCCTTTGGGCCGAGCCTCAAGAATTGGGCCCAAGGGCCGAATCCCACAGTCTGCTGTCAGCTCTGTACTCAATCAGGTCACGTAGCTGCATTCTGCCCTTATTTGCCTCAGAACTTTCAAATTCCATAGGCCAATATTATGTATGATCGGGATCCCGACTCTCGTAATCTTGACTGGTATGTTGACTCGAGTGCCACACATCACGTTACTACTGATATGTCCAATCTCAACATCAATGGCACTCCTTCACACCCAGCACAATTGATGATTGGTGATGGATCAGGTTTACCAATTATTTCTTCCGGCTCCTCTGTCCTTTGCACTCCCACTTGAACTTTCAAATTGAATAATATCCTTTGTGCCCCTGATCTTTCTATGAGCTTGCTTTCAATTCCTTGATTTACTAAGGATAATGCTTGCTTTTTTGAATTTCACCCTACATTCTTTATTGTGAAGGACTTGCACACTCGACAGGAGCTGACACGGGGACCTCTTAAAGACAGCCTCTATTGTTTGCGGTCGGATCGTAGTTGCGTGTCTTCATCTCGTGCTCTCATTACCACTTCAACATCCAGTACGCTCTGGCATCAACGCCTTGGTCATCCAGCTTTTCTTATTATTCGTCAAGTCGTGTCTTTGTCAGAAAACCAAGTAATAAATGATCATGTGTCTCACTTCTGTTCTTCCTGTCAAGTCGGCAAAATAACTCAATTTCCTTTTCCATCCACAATGAATAAAAGTTCGTCTCCATTAGCACTGATTCATACTGATATTTGGGGTCCAGCACCCATCCTCTGTCACACCGGCCACTCATATTACATCCATTTTCTTGATGATTTCAGTAAGTTCTCTTGGTTATTTGTCATGAAAACAAGAGCCGATGCACTGAAAATTTTTTGTGCCTTTCGACTACAAGTCGAAAATCTTTTTGATAAAAAAATCAAAGCTATGCAGTTTGATGGAGCTAACGAATTCCTCTCTCATGAGTTTCAGCATGAACTACAAAACAATGGAATCACACATCGAATCTCTTGTCCACATACTCCCCCAACAAAATGGATCAGCGGGGAGGAAGCATCGACATATTGTCAATATGGGTTCACTCTTTTAGCAAATGCTCATCTTCCGCAAAAGTTTTGGGATTTCGCCTTTGAAACAGCGGTCTATCTCATCAACTGCTTACCTACTCGCTCTCTTGGTTCTCTCTCCTTATCAGGTGTTACACGGCTCTACCCCTGACTGCAGCCTTCTTCGTGTCTTTGGTTGTCGTTGTTTTCCTTACTTGCATCCCTACACTAGTCATAAACTCCAGTTTCGTTCCTGACCTTGTCTTTTTCTTGGCTATCCACCTAATTTTCTTGGTTATCGTTGTCTTGATCTCACCACTAGTAGAATATTCATTGCCTGTACTGTTGTTTTTGATGGGCAGCACTTCCCTTATTCTTCTGCAGTGACTACTCTGACCGCCTCTAGCCACTTTCTTGAAGGGTACTCGGTCACCTCCAATGCAGATACTTCCACTACCTTCGTTTCTCTTCCACTTCCATCATCTATACCTGATTCATCACTATCAGTCAGTCCACCCTCTGTGCCTAGTACAGCAGCTGACATGCCTATTCAGGACTCACCATTAGCCCCGGTGTCTGATATCATACCTATCAATCCACAGCCACAGACCCATCGGATGATTACTCGAGCACAAGATGGGTCATTGCGACCACGTCGCTTCTCTATCAGCAAACACTCGACAACTTTCATTGTGGCCTCTACTGCTTAGGAACCTCGTTCTTTCTCTACAGCTAAGAAGGATCCGCTGTGGGTTTCTACCATGCATGATGAATACATGGCCCTAATTTGGAATAATACCTGGAAGCTTGTTCCACTGCCACCGGGACGGAAGCTTATTGGTTGTAAATGGGTATACAAGGTCAAACACAAGCCTGATGGTACAGTAGACCGCTTCAAAGCTCATCTGGTGGCACAGGGGTATACTCAATAGGAAGGTATTGAGTATGATGCTACTTTTAGTCCAGTCATTAAGCCTGTTACGATCCGTGCAGTTCTTTCTATTGCTGTTTCTCTGCAATGGCCTATTCGCCACCTAGATATCAGTAATGCCTTCCTCCATAGTAATCTAGATGAAGAGGTCTACATGCTACAGCAGCCTGGTTTTGAGGACCACTTGCACTCGAATTATGTCTGTCGTTTGAGGCACTCTCTGTATGGTCTGAAGCAAGCACCACGAGCTTGGTTTCTATGCCTGAGCTCTTATCTTCTCACTCTCGGGTTTACTGGCTCTGTGGCTAACACGTCCTTGTTCATCCTCCGCACTTCGGATTATATCATGTTCATACTGGTTTATGTTGATGATATTATCCTTACGGGATCCCTGAATGCTCCTTTTGATCTGCTTTTAGCATCTCTCCACAAGGAATTCTCTATGAAGGACTTAGGGTCTCTTCACTTCTTCTTGGGGTGTTGAGGTTCACTCTACCACTGATGGCCTTCTTCTGACACAGTCCCGGTATATTATACCATTCTCCATCGGAATGCTATGTTGGATTGCAAGCCGTCATCCACTCCAATTACAGTCGGATCCCGCCTCTCTGTTCTTGATGGTGACCCCCTTCCTGATCCCACTGTTTATCGCCAGGTCGTCAGATCACTTCAGTATCTGACACTCACTAGACCTGATATCACTTACGTTGTCCAACATGTTTGTCAGTTCATGCACCAACCCACTACTACTCATTGGACAGCTGTCAAGCGTATCCTTCGGTATTTGAAGGGAACCATCTCCTATGGTCTGCATTTTCGGAAGGATCGCAACTTTACTCTTCATGGCTTTTCTGACGCAGACTGGACAGGCAACCCTGATGATCGCCGCTCGGTTAGCGGTTTTGCTATTTTTCTTGATTCTAATCTCCTGTCTTGGAGTTCCAAGAAATAGTGTACCGTGGCTTGGTCCAGTACTAAGTCCTAATACAAGAGCCTAGCCAATGCCATTGCTGAGTTGATATGGCTTCGCTCCTTACTGTCCATACTTGGTTTCTCTTCTCGGTGTCCACCGACTATCTGGTTTGACAATCTCAAGTTACCTGACAGAGAACCCAATTTTCCATGCACAAACCAAACATATTGAGAGCGATTACCATTTTGTTCGTGAATGTGTTTCTCGAAAGCAGCTTCTCATTCGCTTCACTGGTACAAACGATCAAGCTGCAGATATCCTCACCAAGGGTCTCTCCATTTCGAGGTTCCATTTTCTTCGTTCCAAGCTCAATGTTCGGGACCTCCCATTGTGCTTGCGGGGGAGTAATAGATAGAATCGACCGAGAATAGCAAGTATCGATATATTCCATATATTGTACCACAAAATACTCTGTAACCATATATATGTACATCATCTCACTCATATATTAATGAATACACAGCCACCATCACAGCATGGCGAAATTCCCCAATTCCTTATTGCTTTCAGCTGGAAATAGCATGAGAAGTTGACAACTGATGAAGCTACTTTCATGACTTAGAAACCAATTAGAAACCAAGTAATAAATGATTGTGTGTCTCACTTTTGTTCTTCCTGTCAAGTCGGCAAAATAACTCAATTTCCTTTTCCATCCACAATGAATAAGAGTTCGTCTCCATTAGCACTGATTCATACTGATATTTGGGGTCCAACACCCATCCTCTCTCACACCAACCACTCATATTACATCCATTTTCTTGATGATTTCAGTAAGTTCTCTTGGTTATTTGTCATGAAAACAAGAGCCGATGCACTGAAAATTTTTTGTGCCTTTCGACTACAAGTCGAAAATCTTTTTGATCGAAAAATCAAAGCTCTGCAGTCTGATGGAGCTAAAGAATTCCTCTCTCATGAGTTTCAGCATGAACTACAAAACAATGGAATCACACATCGGATCTCTTGTCCACATATTCCCCAACAAAATGGATCAGCGGGGAGGAAGCATCGACATATTGTCGATATGGGTTCACTCTTTTAGTACATGCTCATCTTCTGCAAAAGTTTTGGGATTTCGCATTTGAAACAGCGGTCTATCTCATCAATCGCTTACCTACTCGCTCTCTTGGTTTTCTCTCTCCTTATCAGGTCTTACACGGCTCTACCCCTGACTGCAGCCTTCTTCGTGTCTTTGGTTGTCATTGTTTTCCTTACTTGCATCCCTACACTAGTCATAAACTCCAGTTTCGTTCCTGACCTTGTCTTTTTCTTGGCTATCCACCTAATTTTCTTGGTTATCGCTGTCTTGATCTCACCACTAGTAGAATATTCATTGCTTGTACTATTGTTTTGATGAGCAGCACTTCCTTTATACTTCTGCAGCGACTACTCTGATCACTTCTAACGGCTCTCTTGAAGGGTACCCGGTCACCTCCATTGCAGATACTTCCACTACCTTCGTCTCTCTTCCACTTCCATCATCTATACCTGATTCATCATTATCAGTCAGTCCACCCTCTGTGCCTAGTACAGCAGCTGACATGCCTGTTCAGGACTCACCATTGGCCCCAGTGTCTGATATCATACCTACCAATCCACAGCCAGGGACCCATTAGATGATTACTCGAGCACAAGATGGTCATTGCCACCGCGTCGCTTCTCTATCAGCAAACACCGACAACTTTCATTGTGGCCTCTACTGCTCAGGAACCTCACTCTTTCTCTACAGCTAAGAAGGATCCTCTGTGGGTTTCTACCATGCATGATGAATACATGGCCCTAATTCGGAATAATACCTGGGAGCTTGTTCCACCGCCACTGGGACGGAAGCTTATTGGTTGTAAATGGGTATACAAGGTCAAACACAAGTCTGATGGTACAGTAGATCGCTTCAAAGCTCGTCTGGTGGCACAGGGGTATACTCAACAGGAAGGTATTGAGTATGATGCTACTTTTAGTCCAGTCATTAAGCCTGTTACGATCCGTGCAATTCTTTCTATTGTTGTTTCTCTGCAGTGGCCTATTCGCCAACTAGATATCAGTAATGCCTTCCTCCATGGTAATCTAGATGAAGAGGTCTACATGCTACAACCACCTGGTTTTGAGGACCCCTTTCGCTAGAATTATGTCTGTCATTTGAGGCACTCTCTGTATGGTCTGAAGCAAGCACCACGAGCTTGGTTTCTACGCCTAAGCTCTTATCTTCTCACTCTCGGGTTTACTGGCTCTGTGGCTGACACGTCCTTGTTCATCCTCCGCACTTCGGATTATATCATGTTCATACTGGTTTATGTTGATGATATTATGCTTACGGGATCCCCGAATGCTCCGTTTGCTCTGCTTTTAGCGTCTCTCCACAAGGAATTCTCTATGAAGGACTTAGGGTCTCTTCACTTCTTCTTGGGTGTTGAGGTTCACTCTACCACTGATGGCCTTCTTCTGACACAGTCCCGGTATATTCATACCATTCTCCATCGGAATGCTATGTTGGATTGCAAGCCGTCATCCACTCCAGTTACAGTCGGCTCCGCCTATCTGTTCTTGATGGTGACCCCCTTCTCGATCCCACTGTTTATCGTCAGGTCGTTGGATCACTTCAGTATCTGACACTCACTAGACCTGATATCACTTACGTTGTCCAACATGTTTGTCAGTTCATGCACCAACCCACTACTACTCATTGGACAGCTGTCAAGCGTATCCTTCGGTATTTGAAGGGAACCATCTCCTATGGTCTGCATTTTTGGAAGGATCGCAAATTTACTCTTCATGGCTTTTCTTATGCAGACTGGGCAGGCAACCCTGATGATCGTCGCTCAATTAGCGGTTTTGCTATTTTTCTTGATTCTAATCTCCTACCTTGGAGTTCCAAGAAACAGCGTACCGTGGCTCGGTCCAGTACTGAGTCCTAATACAAGAGCCTGGCCAATGCCAGTGCTGAGTTGATATGGCTTTGCTCCTTACTGTCCAAACTTGGTTTCTCTTCTCGGTGTCCACCGACTATTTGGTGTGACAATCTCTTCGCAATTTACCTGACAGAGAACCCGATTTTCCATGCACGAACCAAACATATTGAGATCGATTACCATTTTGTTCGTGAACGTGTTTCTCGGAAGCAGCTTCTCGTTCGCTTCATTGGTACAAACAATCAAGCTGCAGATATCCTCACCAAGGGTCTCTCCACTTCAAGGTTCCATTGTCTTCGTTCCAAGCTCAATGTTCGGGACCTCTCATTGTGCTTGCCAGGGAGTAATAGATAGAATCGACAGAGAATAGCAAGTATCGATATATTCCATATATTGTACCACAAAATACTTTGTAACCATATATATGTACATCCTCACTCATATATTAATGAATACACAGCCACCGTCACAGCGTGGCGAAATTCCCCAATTCCTTATTGCTTTCAGCTGGAAATAGCACGAGAAGTTGACAACTGATGAAGCTACTTTCATGACTTAGAAGACAATTAGAAACCAATGAACCAGATAAAGAAAATACAAGTTGCTAATCATATCCAGAAGAAACTACTTGACATCTACAATTAAGAGGCATCCTAGTAATGCACCGAGCTTGAAAACAAGAGCAAAGAAGAAACTAAAAAAGAAAGAATTAGTCGCTCATGGAGGCGTCAGACTAATTGACTGGAGGCACTCAAAATTGAGATGATTTTCTCTCACTAGAAAAACTAGAAAGAGAGGAGAGAGAGTATTTCCTAAAAAACCTCAAAATAGTAGAAAACCAAAACAAATATTAAATATGAAAAAAAGATGCAAATAATTAGGCAATCCACTACTAATAATATAATAAAACCAACAGCATTCCAATATCTCTAAGAAAGACCAAAATCCAAACTATATACTTAGAAGGCCAAAATATTACTTTGAGTAGGAAGGAGAGAGTATTGTGTGCAACGAGTATGCCACGTGGCAGTATCGAGTGGTGTCACAAACCAATAAAATTCAATCATTTAAAGATTTTTTTAATAAAACCCTTAAAACAAAAAGCAATCCAAATAACTAAATCATATTAGTTTGTGACACACTATGCCAATACTGTCATGTGATATAGCCATTACATACTAGACATTCTCAGTAGGAAGGGTCAACTTAATAACTTTTTCATCGCAAGCATGGTCATATACATTATATCCCTCTTTGACTTACCAGAAACAATGACAAATAAGGCGATGCAACTCACTCGAAGTTTCTGTGAGGAAATGCAATAGACATTTTGGCCTATTATGCAATTAAAGATTTGGACAAATATTTCAACCAAAGTATTTAGGAGGATTAGGTTTCAGATGTGCAGAAGATAGAAACAAAGTATCTTATCTAAAACTACATGGCACTAACATGTGGAAGTAAGAACTTAGCTACCAGAGCCATGCATGGAAAATAAATATGGAAGCTTCCTAGACTCTTTGAATGGGATTAAATCCATCACCTCATATATTTGGAAGAACATTGGAAAATGAAAGATATGATCAGTAGAGAAACTATAAGAAAATAGGTGATGAAAATGAGAGGAATAGTGTACAAATAACGAAGGCAACCCAGTATTCTTACCAGTTCCATTAGAAAATGTAATTTCTCACCATAGACTCATGGTCAGTGAGTCAATTCTGGACCATCTAGAAGGTGGAATCAATAACTCATTGCATCTTTATTCTAAAATAAGACTATTAGGAATGTACTCAACATAGAAATTGCCTAAGACTGCAAATGATGATTTCTTTTGGAATCCAGAACGTAAAGGTAAGGATTCAGTTAAACCCTATTATATGCTCGACTGGAAGAACAGATTTGACAAAGTAAATATTAGCCATAACTATAACAAACTGTGGATGCTTTTATGCAGACTTAAAATCCATGATAGGTGCAGAATGTACCTACGGATACTCGTTAACTCATGGCTCCCATAGTTTAGAAATGAAGAGGACAAGTGCCCTTTGCACGAAGCCAGTTTTTATTAGATTTGAACATTTATATGATGAATGTTTATTCTACCACATTACCTAGGGAGATTCAAAATGGAACCCAGGGAATGCCCTTCACCGTATAAATGTTCAATATTGTGGTAATACCACTTACAAAGTTTGGAAACAAAATAGAAAATATGAAAGAGTTGGCCTTTCATTTATATTTCCTATGGGAATATATATAAAAAAGCCAAATTGTTCTCTACATAGGTCCCTGATCTATTTTGTATTCTGAATATATCGTGATGTAATTTTGAAAATACATCAGTGTTTTTCGACGGAAAACTGGGCTAGGAAAGGACATGGAAGGGTCTATAAAGGAAATCCTAGTGCAATTTCAACAAGTTTGGATCACAATATTCACCTACGTAGTGTTTTAGGTTAAGAAA
>JAOYND010015224.1:0-12477 GCA_025802135.1 Lagerstroemia fauriei | reverse complement strand
TGATTTCAAATGCAGTCCTAGAGAAGTGTGGATGTCTTTGCTTGTAAGGGAGAATCTACATGGTCCAAAAACACTTGTATGTTTTAAGACACTGATATGTAACTTAAAACTCTTATGCGATTTAGTGAGATTGAATTTTCTCAGATTCGAGATTCCCTCAGAGCAAAAATGGTAGAGATAATTTTGAATTTGGGTTTATGCGAATACCGGCTTTTTAATTATGCTAGTTTTTTGGTGCTACTACGTTAACTGTAACACTGGTGCCAGTGTTAGTACTGATGTTCAGTTTATCTTTATGTGCTGGTTCAGTGCTAAAGCTCGAATATTGCATAATAGGATGATTGGATTGCCATTATTGTTTCTCTACTATTTTATTAAGGAAAAAAATGTAAACCATTAGATTCAAAACTTTTGGTTTCAAAACAATATCATACAAATTGTCAAATTTTTATGGTTTAACATCAGTACATATTGATGATGTGATAGCTGGTTGGAAATTTCATATTAATGATGCGGTAACTGATCTGATACCACGTGAAGATTTTCGTTGACGTAGCTCCATGTATAAATACTTAAACTTCCCACAAAGTAAGAAAATGAAAATCTAAATAAAATTGAAAAAATTGGTTAATTTTAATAGTTGAGGCTCTTGCTGTGGGCCGCCACCGTCTCAATCGAGGTCATCGTGCCACCACCGGATTGACAGACTATTCCATTTGGGGTGGTGGCTACTGACGAGTGCTGCATCCGTTAGTCGGAGCTGCAAGGATTTTATTTTAGGATTGAATTTTTGAAAAAAGGAAAGAAAATGAAAAAAGAAAGGCAGAGTGTTAAATAAACCTCAGAGTTCTGGCCCAAAAAACTTAAAAAGTAAGATAAAATGGGCCGATCTGAGGGACCAGTATACGTTGCTTCTTGGGCCTCCCTCAACTCTTCATTTTTTTTCCAAGATGTAAAATATCCACCTGGTACATAAGAGGTTGAGCTTATTTCCACCTAAACAATCTAAACTAATAGGTGGTGACACCCAATTTTCTTATAATCCAGGTTTCAATATTTTATTTGCTCGATGTGGGAACGTTTTCATACTTGACACGTGCTGTTAAACACTTGGCCTCAACAATTGACATCGAACTGAAAATATTTCTTCCGGTCTGGCTAAGGCGGGTTTTCTCTTTTGTCCTCTGGAGAACAATTGCTCTCGAGTCGGACATTATTCTTCCGTTCTCGGGCTATAATCTCACGAATTCCACACTCAGACCTGGTGTGGTGTGAGCCCACATAGTAACATGCTTTGATACTATATAAAATATCCATCTGCCCACAAGAAGTTGAGCCCGTATCCACCTAAAAACTTAAGCTAATAGGTTGTAATACCCAATTTTCTTATAAATCAAATTTTTATCTCTTATTTGCTCGCTGTGGAATTCACTCCTTAACAATAGAAGGCACGTAGACTTAAAGGGGTAGAAGGAAGAGAAGTCGAAAGGGACTCTAGAAGTCTCACTGATAAGATTGAACACCTTTAGTGCTTGTTTGGATTGAGGGATGAGGAGGGTTATGGAGGGGAGGGTTATGGGGTGCAAGTTACACCCCTTTTTGGTTTTGAAAAAAAAAAGGAGGGTTATGGATGTTTATGAATGTGCAACTTCAACTCTTATTTGAAAAATTAAAATAGGAGGGTTATGGAGATTTATAAAGAGTTGAGATAACCCTCCACAGCCCTCAACCAAGCCAATTTTTCAACCATTCAAATTGGAGGGTTATGGAGATTTATCTCATCCCTCCATAACCCTCCATAAACTCCACCTTCAGAAACCTCGATAACCTTTCCCTCCATAAAATTCTCCATTCCTCAATCCAAACAAGCCCTTAGGTCATAGGGCAATAGTTGTATCAACAAGTAAATATACAATAGGTCTGTTCCGTAAATTACCGTTCAAGTCATAATGCGTGTATACGATGTGTGTAAAATGGAGAGTCAATTTTACAGTGGCAAGATCTGAACGGTGATTTACACAATAAACTCGTTATGTATTACACACAGAATATTTACTCGGTATCAGTTGTGCTAAACTTTCTTTCTCTTTTTTCTCATCTTATACAGAAGTAAATATTTAACGTGTAATACGTAACGAGTTCATTGTACAGATAAGCCATTCAGATCTTAATACATGTATAGTTGATTGACCCTTGAAAATTGAGAAAACTCATTACGCTCAAATTTTTTCCAATTTTTCATACGAAATGTAACCTTAATGCCGACCAGCAAGGTTGTAGTAGCCACGATCAGATGGAAGACTGTCCCTTAATCTTCTTGCTTTAAGATTAAAAAGACAAAAAATGGCCAGCCAGGTTGAAGGGTAAGGCTTGAAGCAAAATTGCTGAAGTTGGTTTCCATGAGGTGAAAGTTAGGTCGGTTGACCCGAATAGAATCTTCCAGGGGCTTGCACGGGGTAAAGATAGAATCAGAATCGGTAAGAATCTACTGATGGGATAGTTTCTAAGTAAATTTCAATGAAATTCGTGTAGGTTTCGAATAAGAAATCAAAGAACCCATTCCAATTATGGTTCCAGCATGTAAGGTACTCGAAACCGACACCAGAACTGGTTATACAAGAGATTGGTTCGCACAATTAACTTCAATCGTCTTATAACTTTCGTGTTTATACTTCAATTCTGGAGCCCTTTATATCATTGTATTTATAACTTGATGAACTTTTATTCGATACATTAATTATGTATACTTAATTAGTTTATCATGTATAAACAGTTTCGTATTAATAGACGTAAGAGAAAATAACAAATACATTCCAACAAAATATTCAAAACTAGTGTATAATACATGTTCCTAATAGATTCCGGATCCTATATTTAACGGAGTTCAAAAGATCCAGCATTTAGGAACCGACACATCTAAGACGGGGCACCATAAAAATACAAGGTGCCTAATCCGATCTGATCTAAAATTTATGGCATTCTAATTTTTTTTAAATGTAGAACATAGGAACTTTTACCTGGTTTTTTTATATATATATCGATGGTGTTCGGCGCCGTAACAATCAACTAATCCACTGGACGGTGTATTATACGACCTGAGGCCCGCTATTAAACCCCAGATACTGGTCCCTTCGGAGAGTCAAATTCTTGACCTGATCTACTGCATATAGTCAATTTACCAGCGAGTCCGTCCCTCTGAGACAATCCATTGCAGGACCTGATTAATTGTCCTTTTACTCAAAATGAATAATAAATTTATCATTTTTTTCCAATGGCATTTTTGGACACAGGAGTCATCATCGAGGGGCCGACACGGTGGCCTCCTGCACTGTTCTAAAAGAAATCAAATCACTGGGTTCTCTTGTCTGTGTTTTAGCCCTTCATTGTCTGCCCAAAGTGCTCATCTTTCTGGTGCAATCCAAAGAATTTGGCATTTGTGCTTTCAATAGGACCAATGGGCAGAGAGGCACCAGCTGGAACATTTAAAGAAGCAGCATCACACTTGCGGGAAAAATTGGAAACAGGAAAATTCAATGGAAGCTCATCATGGAAAATCTGAGATTGATTACTAAGAAAGAATTTCGATGTACAGAGCAGAGTACACATAAAGATAGAATCAAATAGATAAAAGAGGGAATTAAGAGGCAGGGGAAGTCCCGCCAATAATAATTGAACATAAGTCCCAGGCCGAGGACAGCACCGCATCGCTGCACCGAACCGAACCCTCCACTCTGTAACTCATACATTTTGGAAGCATTATATTCAATTAAATAGGAGTGAAAAGTGAAAATCTGATCCTACATATTGGTCCCCTATAGCTCCCCACTTGTACACTTTTATGATATATATATATACACACTATTATATGCAAATGTTTGAGAGATTTGTTATCTTTTTTATTTTCCATACTTGCCCTCAATCTAACTTATATATTAAAATTTATAACATGTACATACTTTATAAAATCATCCAGATTAAGGTAAAATAATAATTTCACCTATTTTTCTCTCACTCCATATCTAAACTCTTAACAGTAAAAATTTTTCATTAACTACTCAAATTCCTCATATCACTCTACATCTACAATTTTTAAACAGTAAAAATCTATTACATTTTTGAACAAATAACTTGAAATTGTAAAATTGATAAATAAAATTTAACATTGTATACTAATAATAATTGAGAATGTTCAACTTATTACTGTAAGTCAACGGATTTCAAATGAATTAAATTGTATACATTACAAATAAATTATCTAATTATATAAGCTCATCTCCGTATTTTACATTTATTTATTTTTTTTCGTGCATTGAATCCTATATGTCTAATGTAACTGGATTTTGACATTGAATCCTACATGTTCCCAAATGGCTAAGCCGGTACCGTCATATATTTGTGTCGGAACCGTCGCTTGCCCTCTCCACTTCCCTGACTTGTTAAGGTACATGACATCGTTTATTCCTCGACATATGGCATTTTTCTGACCACTATTTTACAATGACACTGTTTTACTATGTTTTACTGTGTCATGTAACTTGCTGGCATGGTGTAGTGGTGCAATTACTTTTTTATTACTCATTATTCATTAAATTTTCAAACCATGCCATTTCAAACTCTGCCTCCCGCTGCCCGAGATTTCCGAGTGCTGCCTTCAGTTTACCACCCTCGCCCTTGCTCTTTGCCGTCACAGCCATAACCTTCACCTCTGACCCTTCCATCTCATTCTTCGGCCTCAAGAGGCAGTTCAATCTCCGCCTCCCGAAACAAAGAAAGGATTTATGTGCAACTTGTTAAAAATTTGATCGTAAAGGGTAAAAGGTAATTACACCATTTTTATATATAGAAACAACATTGTTTTTTAGTATTTTGATATTAAAAAGATATATTTGACACCATTATGTCACGTCGGAAACCATGTTGGACTTGCATGGTCATAAAATAGTGGATGTTTGTGTAGTCCGAATAAATAATAAAATAATCTCGATGGTCGTAATTAGAGGATGAATATTATAAATAAAATGATTTTTTTCAATTTCTTTCGTTAGGTACAAAATCGTGCTAGAAAGACTGTACCTTTGAAATGAAGAATAATAGAAGAGAATAATACAAAAGTATGAAATAATCGACTAAAAGAAACTTGTTACTGATCGTCGAGGCCTGTGGTGGTCACAGTTTCCTTAAGATTTATTCGTCCCCTCTTGGTTGTGCTGAGGAAGTGTGGACTTCAATATCCTAGGATAAAACGACTGGCTGAGCTTGAGACTACATGAAACCCGAAGCTGAAGAGCGAGCTGAACTGGATCTCTGAAAACCACTGAAAACAATGCTGGAATGCAGAGAAGGGAGGAGATAGTGCTCGAGAGCTGTGTTGGTGTGCTAGAATCTAAATGTCCTATGTACAGTGCACACGAGTTCAACTGAATCGGCCTCCGATTTACACCCCTTCACAGGCGTGCGAGACAAGGGTAAGTCATATAATATAGTTAAGGTAGTTACTCTTTATAGAAACAATCCTTATTTATAAACTCTTTAAAATTGCCATATCTTATCAATGTGTGATTGAATTCCCACCATTTCCACCATGGGCTTTTGTGGGTTTGGGCTCTTCATGGGTTTTTTTAAACCCAACCCACATTACAGAAATTAATTACATGGACTTAAACCCAATCAAAATTCTTTTAATTTGAGAACAATTTCTCATTCACTCAATGCAATTTTTTCCAACAGTTTGGACTATTGTTGCCATTAGAAAGAAGAGAAAACTGTAGAAGAAAACTCCTTATAGCAATAATAGTAGTCCCAGAAATCCCATTTTATTATCACTTTGGAATTTCATCATTTTGGTAAAATTAATTAAAAATTGAAACTGAAGAAATAAATTATGTAATAAGTATATGATCTGTTTTACTGATAAAAAAACATGATCTGTCCTGCTTCATTTTCTGTCCGATTGTTCTTTCTTAGATTGCCTTTTTTTTTAATTTACCATAAGAGATCTGGGAGATTAATATGTACCGGCTAATTTAGGTTTGAGCATGTCAGTTTACAAAGAACTAAAGCTCTTACAATTGTTGGTTTTGTTTATTTGTAAACTCGAACTTTATCTTATTTAAAAGAGATGTGATAACCAATCATTTCAATCAATTCATATCGTTATTACTTCTCTAGATATGATGGCTGATTAATTAATCAATCATTTTGATACAAATTCATCAGTGCGGACAGACAGAGGATAGAAAGTCAGTTGGGGTCCATTATGCCATATGAGAAGTCAGCAATTTGAAATATTATATGTAATAGATATGTCATGTGATAGTGTTTACGCTATGTCACGAACAAATAAAATTCAACCATTTTATTAATATTTTTTTTATAAAACTCTTAAGACAAAAAATGACCCTAAAAATAACTGAATTTTATTGACTTTTGACATTACGTAGGTACGGTCACGTGATACACCCGTTACATAGAAGACTTTCTCCAGCAATTTAGTGCATTCCCATTGGGGTTTGGAATTTGGAAGCTTAGCATTTCCTTTTCCTTTTAGCTCAGTGAGCCCCCAAAACAACCAAAGACTTATTGCATTGTATTAGAGAATACATACATACATACATATATATATATATATGGCCCAACTTGAAGTTGAAGAGTTAATCCGAACTGGTAATTCAGCCAAATTTTATTTCTCGAGTCAACCCACTAAGGGGTAGAACTTTTCTAATATAAATTTTTTTCCATTTACAAGATTCGAACACGAGATTTTATTAATGGAGAAACGATGTATTACCATTTCCAGTAACTCACTCGATGACTTAGTTAAATTATTAGCTCAGGGTTTCTTGGGTGACTTCACGTGCTTTGCAATTCTTTGTAGCTAAACCCTGTGCACTAGTTCAGAACAGTTGATAATTCACATTACTGATTTTTCATCGTATAGTTTGAAAAGTTTTCGTTCTTGTTGTCGGGCAATTATTGTCATCCAGCTACAGTCATCTATCTTGTACACAACAATCGTTGCAAAAAAAAAAAACGCGGATGTTCTTTTTTTTAGTTCCAGCTACACTGAACCCGACAAGTACAAAAAAGTTGTTCTAGTACTATAATTACAGATCATGTGTCTTGTATTAGAAAAAGAATTTGTGAAAAAAGGGTTCGGATCAGTGCATTGATATTATGCTCAATTGATCAAGAGGTTCAGGTTCAACCTGTAATTATTTCTTTCGGTTATAGCTTTTAGGCCTACGAGCCTTTCCAGTAATCGGAATGAGGATTGAATTCACGAGGCTGACTACCAACCTGAGGTTGACTTAGTAGCTCCCTCACTAAACCTTCAAAAGGGTGATCCTAGAATCGATCCACAAATTGAGAAGGTCGACGGGAATTTTCTCAGAGATCCTCGCCTGACCGCAGATTAGTTTTGATGTGCGCTTCGTCTGGCCAAGAAATATTGTGTGGTGTAAACAAAAGAATTTACAAGACTGACCTTTTATGTCTTCCCTAGTACATGCCGCGTCCCATACCACCTCCTGTCCTCGCATAAATAACCCTACGCATTCCTTGGATGCTCCTCAGCATCTTCACCAGAAACACAAGACTTCCACGAAGCCCTTTCAGAACCTGCAACACCCTCATCCACCCTCAACTCAAATTAACCAGAAGGAAAATCCGAAGAAAGAAAGGAAAAAAGAGTTTTGGAAGATGACCAGCTGGAAATCGACCACCAAAATGCCACAGGCCACGGCGCTGAAGCAGATCCTGAAGAAGTGCTCGGGCATGAGGAGGAGGTCATCGTCGAGCTGGTTGGGATCGGAGGATGACGAGGGTCTCCCCGGGGACGTCCCGAGGGGGCACTTCGCGGTGTACGTCGGGGAGAACCGGAGCAGGCACATTGTCCCGATCTCGTGGCTAGGACATCCTCAGTTCCAGCGTCTGCTCCAGAGGGCTGAGGAGGAGTACGGGTTCAGTCATGACATGGGCATCACTCTCCCATGGGAAGAGGCCATGTTCAGTTCCCTCGTAACTTCCTTGGTTGTCTGATTACGAAATTGAAAATATATTTGTGCAGTCAGATCATTTCAACACGTGAATTCGACCCATCCGAGGAGGATGTTCGGGTCGTTCACTGCAAATTGATTCCCTATGTAATCCGAGCCTCTAATTCCTGAGATTCTTTAATTCGTTTACTTAGTATATTGGCATTCATTTTTTTTATTTGAAATTAAAAGCTCAGAATTTGATAATGTTCGGGAGGATTTCTTGAACCACTTTTCCCATTTGCTCTTACATCCGATCCTATTAGACCATCAACATCATTTACAATCGGAAAATTTTTTCTTAAGTATTTATAGCATTTTGTAGAACCATAACATATTCAATCAATAACTTTACGTGAATAACATATATGATGTATATCCGGTCTCCAGAAAAAGAGGGTAAAAAAAAAAAGAGGAACCCTAAGATAAGGAGAGAGATTCTAGCATAAGATCAGGTCGTCACGTCATCCGTGAACTTTATTAATGAATGTTTGACACATTATCGTTAAATATTACATCATCTTTTTCTGTTCATTAATAGTAATCATTTTTTAGAAATGATTTGACATATTTGCCTACATGTCAAATATTCATTGGTTAAATTCTCCACGCCATCCATGAACTCGTCTCACCTAAGAATTTCGCAGATAAGGATGACTCAGTCTCATTGCAATTGAGAAAAAAAGGCCGCTAATCAATCTGAGATGGAGAGGTCGTAAGTTCGATTCCTATCAGTGTGACTCCTCGTTTCCATTTTATTTCATCTTCCTTCACCTATCCATTTATAAATTTATGTGGTTCATCTGCACACCGAAAAGAAATAAAGAAACGAAGTAGAATGCATAAAACAAATAATTTTGAGCTGTGCCTCTAATTATTACTATACCATATACCTACATATTATGTGTAAAGTATGTGCGCCTAGCATTTTTAAATCTCATACACACACACACACACACACACACACGTGCTTTTGTATGAACTTACTTGAACACGTATACATTAGGGAGTGTTTTATGGACACGGAAAATAAAGTTATCATTCTATTAAAAAAGGATAATTACATTGAAGGTATTAAATGTTTATCTTTTTTTGATAGTTAAGTCTTATAAGTTTAAAAATGACTAATTCAGTTCTATAAGATTAATTTTGTCACACTTTCAGTCTAGACCATCATTATTTTGCTAACGTAAACTTCAAGCCGTTAACACAGTTTCGTTAACGGAACAATGATAATTTGGACTGAAAGAGTAACAGAATTGATCTTATAGGATTAGGACTGAATTAGCCATTTTCAAACTCATACAACTTAACTGTAAAAAGTGATAAACATATCGAACTTCAGTATCATTTTTCCTATAAACAAAAGTATGGCCCATGCATGTTGAAGTGTTTTTCTAAATTAACTTTCTTTTTAGTTTAAGTTAAACTGATTTACTTATGAAACGCATGTAAAATTACCAGTAACATCATTATTGTGCGTTGACGATTCAAATGATTTGTTATCTCTCTGGGGGCAAGATCTTCGGTCCAAGTACTGAAGAGGAAAGTTAGAGAAAATCTTCAATGGAACGATTATATTATGTAAGTAATACGGACGTGAAATATCCATACAATCAGGATTTATCATTTATATATTTGTTCAATTAGGATTTACCATTTATTAGGGTTTTCAATAATTTTTTTATCATTTATATATTTTTCCTATTTGGGTTCACCGTTTATCATTTTTTTTTTAAAGATTTTTTAGGATTTAATAACTATAACTGTATAATTATAGATTACATATCAAGTTCTGATTGGACAGATATACCGCATCTGCATCGACCCCTCCACTGAAGACTTTCTCGGAAAGTTGGCTCATGCTGCACATATTTCCACTTCTTTGATTCTTCCAAAAGAAACCTTAGCCTGGTCTCGAGTTGGTTCGATGTGAATTTGATGTGTTATTGACAAGAGATATCGTAGGGGTTTTGGTACTCGTTACTGTATCGAACGATTTAACATTGTGGAAATCATATTGAAAAGTTTCCATAGTGAAAAGTCTTATACTTACCAACATGAGGTTGACCTAGTGATTCCTTCACTGGACCACTAAATGAGTGATCCCATAATCGATTACCAGGTTGGGAGGGGTCGATGGGAATTTTTCCAGGGATCCTCGGTCCAACCGCAG
Organism: Lagerstroemia fauriei; assembly: GCA_025802135.1. Lineage (NCBI taxonomy): Eukaryota > Viridiplantae > Streptophyta > Magnoliopsida > Myrtales > Lythraceae > Lagerstroemia > Lagerstroemia fauriei. The sequence goes on along the minus strand of JAOYND010015224.1, from coordinate 2,268 downwards.
ATTAGTTTTGAGGTGCGCTTCGACTGACCCGGGGATATTGCGTGGTGCAAACAAAAAAAGTCTTATTCTTTATTAATTATATAAATAAAATTATCACTGTAAGTAGCTTCACCAGTATATTCTCCATAATTATTTACCCTTAATCCATACTCTAAAATATTGCACCCCAAACTCTGATAGCACTGTTGGCCCCGAGACGTCTGCTAAAGTAGGAAATTTTACTAGAGCAAAATAGGAAATTATAACCCTCGAGGATACCACTCAATCACAGTCTCATAACAAACTCCACACAAAAAAGCATTCCAAATCGATCTCAAGTTTGATGTTATCAAAAAGTTTATCAAAAATATCACACACACTGAACTCTCTCACCCTGACCCTAAGACTATTAGGGTTTCGTGACACAGATCCAATGTATTTTCCAAATTAAATAGATTACAACATCTAATAAATCATATTCAAATGGAAAAACAATATTTGGAAAATATTCACAAATATTATGTCGAGAAAATTCCGCACTTCCAATCATTATCTCGCCCGTTGATCATTGTTCGCACCTTTCTTGTATCCTAAAATTGATTTCCAACTCGGTCTTCAGATTTTAGTTTATGACAGGACATCCAGACATAAAATAAGAAGAAGAATTGTAAGAGGGCATCACTATTTTACAGGGACAGATCTAGAGCCCCGTAAAGAGGGCCAAATTCAGTAGGAAAGTAAAATCATAAGTTGAGAGCGAAATTGGATAATTTAATGTAAAATTGGGTATATATAGTAAATCAGAAATTTTTTTCAAGTTGAGGAGGTGATCGCCTTCGCAAACTCCCTAAATCCATCCCTGCTTTTATTTATTTATTTATTTTATGTTTTTATGTTTTTATGTTGACAGCTAATTAATTTGTCAATCAACTTGATAGAATTCAACAGTGAAGGCAGACAAAATGTTAGGATGAGAGAAAATGAATTGGGTCCCATGATGTTCTGTGGGAAGTTAACAATTTTGGAGCATAGCCCCGTTGGGGTTACGAATTTTGAAATTTGCATTCCCATTTCCTTCTGCACAGTCAGCCCCCCAAAACAACCAAAGGCTTGTTAGATTTTTTTTTTCTGGTCCGTACTACTGGTATCTTAAAGTCTAACAGATCATGATTAATTCAGTTTGACCCGAGTGAGCTCAGTAGAGGGTAAAGTTCTACGAAAGTGAAATTTCTCTATTCACAAGACTCGAACCCGATACCTTACTTAAAAAAAAGAGATATTCTATCATCTCAACCAATTTATTTTGAAAAGAGTCATTAGATTTAGGCGCATGTAATGTCCCAACGTAACCTAGTTAATTATTTGTAAAATTTTATTAGGTGACCTCAAATGCTTTCCTTTCTTGGCAGCTGCACTTGGTGTAATAAGGCTGCTGTTGGCAGTCAGCATTCAGTGATTTTACTGACATGTTTTTATTGTCGACCAGCGACAATCATTAATTCCGCGTAAAACGGTCAATTTGTGTTACACAGAAAACAACGCGTATTTTCTTTCTTTAGTTCGAGTTACATCGAACCCGACAAGTACCATAAAGATGTTCAAGTAGTATAATTATGAGTGAACAGTGGTACATGATATGTTATGTACCTTGGAAAAAGAGATTTTATGAGAAAGGACATTACTAGGATGATATTACACTTGATTACTTAACACTTCTATGTTCAATTTTCCGAACAAGATTTTTCGTATCATTTTATGATCTCTTTAAACTCTTAGGCTAATAGTATAAAAGAAGAATTTATAAGGTTCATCACCTCATGTTTTTCATAGTACATGCCATGCCATGTGTTATCCAATGGGGAACAGTAGCAGGTACATTGGCCGAATTTCATGCATGGCTGGGACCTAAACACAGCCCCTTCGCAGGGGAGACTGATCCGTGTCATGAATGAATCGATACTCCTCCTCTGCCCTTTGGAGCAGACCGCGGACAAATACAGAATTTCTAATTACAGGACTAAATAAGATAATTTATCAAAAATATAAATAAAATTTATAAAATTTGTATAGAATTTTATAAGTTTTTTCAAATTTAAGGAGCGATCGCTCTCCGTACTACTTCAGATCCATCCCTAGAGCAGACAATGAAATTGAGGATGTTCTTGATCAAGAGACCAAATCATTGGAGATGAAACGGAAGTTAGCTTTGATTTTTTGATTATACATAAATATGCTCCATGATTCTCATCAGACCAAGGAGACTGATCTTGTAGACTGAATAGACTAATC
>JAOYND010015122.1:0-12477 GCA_025802135.1 Lagerstroemia fauriei | reverse complement strand
GTGGAAGAAGAAGATAAACAGGGACATTTGGCTGTTCATAGTGAGAAGCTTGCAGTTGTGTTTGCGATCCTCAATACCGTGCCTGGGACGGCTATAATGGTCACAAAGAATCTACGCATCTGTGGGGATTGCCATGTTGCAATAAAGCTAATTTCTAAGATCACAGAGTGGGACATAACTGTAAGGGATACTAATAGGTTTAACCATTTTGCAAGAGGAGATTGCTCGTGTGGGGATTATTGGTGAAACCTTCCTTTCTAAATTGCTACTATTGTTAAGATGGCGTGGACTATATGCTGAATCAATGATGAGATTACAGTGATACTGTCATATGGAGCTTCACCTTTTCAGCAGGAACTGGGGAAGGAAGCCTTTATTTTTGTTGATTCCATGTGTTCCTTGATGACTTATCTCAGGTGATAATGTTGAGAGTTTTTGGCTTTAAAAGAAATTCCTTGAGCCATCCACTGAACCTGCCTTGAGGAGCTGATGGGATCATTTATGCCCAAACATAGTGTGTCATCAAATATGAGATGTGGATCTTCAGATTTTGGTATTTCTGACATACAACTTCCCTTAGTCAAATTTTTCAATCACTTGTTCTCAAGCAGTTGTTTGCCTCTACATTCATCGTCCTCCTATGTCCACATAGGCATTTTCTGAAACTGAGGATATATCTGTGTCCTTGAATGTCTGTATTTACTTGTGTAATCTAAAGTGGATTTACTTAGATCTTGTGAATATATAATAGTGCATTCTTTTTGTCTACTAACTGCATCATTTGACCCCTTTGAGATTTGTGGTACCTGAACTTAACCATATATTTCTATTTGCTTTCTGGGATAGAGATTGCTTAATGCTCTGTGAGTATTATTACATTGGTGAGGTGGAGGTCTCTCTTTCATTCTGTCTCAACTACGTAAAATAAAGAAGTTAGCTAAGCATATGATCTGAATAGCAGATTCTGGTTACAATTTTGGAAATAAAAGCCATATTTCTCCAAAATTATTAGAAAAATAAAGGCTGAAAATACTGTAATGTTGAATAAATGTGTAATCATCTTAAGATTTTCCCTGCTGATTAAAATGTGAGCCAAATATTACATAAAAGTCTGATGATTTGCTTTAGATGTAGGATTTCATCTAACTGGTCAGATGTTACTCTGTTAACTTAATGCTATCTTCCAAGTGAAGTATTAGCTATTCTAAAATTACGTAAATCAGAGAAAAGAGAATCTGCACATATTTGTATCTGATATGTAACATAGACTGCACAAAAGGGGGAGAAAAAACAAAAGTAGTAGGCCTCCAAGCAGACAGAATTATCCGGTGTAGATTTGGTTACTGAAGTGATAATCATTTCCTAATGAGCCAGAGAAACAAAAATTGGAACATCTCACGAAATATCACCAGTGGAATGTGATCTGTGGTTTAGCTTGCACCAGACATTACATGGGACATAAATGTTACTTATATATGCTTTCTATGATGAATTATTGTGATGATTTTGCTTTCTTTGGTTATTCCTTCTTCTTCAGGAGAATTTCAGTCTGCAAAGTCTCCAAGTTCTTGTAGGAAGAGCCCAGGCCCAGTGGCATCCTCAGCCATTATCTTCCACTCTGTAGCCTTCTTTCTCATCTCCTTGCCCGGGATGTTCTACGAGCCTGCGCAACTATGTTGTTGATCATGATGTCTTCAGAATCTGTTGTTCTAATGAAGCTCGGAAGATCCACGAAATGAATACTCTTCAATTCCAGGATCCACTCTCTGTCTTGTACAAATACCCTTTAGTTAGGTACTTGTCTCTGTCAGACCTCTTTCGATGAGTATATTATACTGTCTGTAGCACACGAACCTGCAAGCACTGGAAGTCCACAAGTGAGCGCAAGGCACACTAAAATTTTCAGCTGCATCGACAGTAAAGGACATTGTATCATCTGGCTCAATACAGGTGACTGATGGAACATCGGAATTCTAAGTGTCATTGAGCTTGCAGAGAAGTTCCAACGAAAGGACCTAAGCAGTTCTTTTAAAGTGTGATCACAAAAAGTGGAGTATCTTGGGTCGAGGTCATGTCTTCAGAGGAAGGGAGGTGGGCAAGAATGGCCTCGATGTAGAAGTCAGGTAAGCTGTCAAGTGGTTCTGGAGCCCGGGATTTAAACAGGCGCCCTTTCTTGTACTCCTTGTATATAAAGGTTCTTTGAAAGCCTCTCAGGGAGCATCTGGCTTATGTGGCCCTGAGCTGGTGGAGGATGCAAACTGCGCATGCCACAAGGCTCGTGTTAGCTGAAGACCTGAATGGGGTCGGGGCACAGTTTACAGAAGGGCACTTTGGCCCCAATGTGCATTGTTATATTAATAATCAAAATTTGGGATGAAACTGATATATTTAATGAAATATGACATTTTTTTTTCATGTTATTTACTCTTTTTATTATTTTATGTTTTATTAAACTTTTTTTGGCAGCTGATAATAGACTAGGACGTGGTACTTGTATAAGGGGGAGCCAAATTGGTAACACACATATGATTTATTTGTTGTCTTGACTAGGAGTTGCTGCTGAGACAAACAATCCGCCGTGTTGGTTGTTGCTGTTGGAGGAACATCATAAAAGCTGAGGGAAAGAAGAAATATCGTCCACATCTTTCATCAACTGCTACAATATAAAATAGTCTCTGGTTTTTTCTTTGGTTCCACTTCCACCTTTCAGAAACACACGGCTATGGGGGCTGATGGTAGTTCTAGGTTATCTTGGTTGGCATGCCTATGTTTCGCCTTCCTCTCATTCTTCACTTCTGTCTTCTCTCTTTTTGCTGTTAAGAAAAGAAACATCAGTGCAGAATCTGCAGCTACTACTTCAAATGATGTGGTCTCTCAGGGGAAGAGGATCTGCAGCATCGACCACTCATGCCCTTCATCATTCAGCGGCCAGCTGGGACATGAATACTAATTCTTCTTGAGCTTCATGGGAGATACTTGCAAGGGATTTACTGACAGTCTCCACACGGCACTTGAAGTTGCCGGTATCCGCGTCTTCAGGGACAACGAGATGCATGCTGTCAGCAAGGAAATTGGCCTTGAGCCTATGCATGAAATCAAGCAGTCCAGTATATCCATAGCCATCTTCTTTGTGAACTACGCCTCTAGTAAGCGGTGCCTCGAGGAGTTAGCTTTAATGATGGAGTGCAGGGAGGCAAGGGAGGAGGAGTTAGCTTTAATGATGGAGTGCAGGGAGGCAAGGGAGCAGATTGTGCTTCCCGTCTTCTACAATGTCACACCCAATCAAGTCCAACACCAGACCAGGAGTTATGCTAGAGCCTTTCGACAGCATTCCAAAAAACACGATCCTGAGATTGTTAAGAGGTGGCGGAAAGCTCTCGCTGGGGTTGGATCTTTGAAGGGTTGGGATTTAAAGAACGTGGCTGATGGGTAATCCACTCTCTGTTATATAGTAATCCATGTGCTGTCATTTGATTTTTGCTACCATCTTGTGCAGTTGTGATATGTTCAGAAAATGATACTGTTGGATGGATCTGTTCAGAAGCTTATGATGGATCTTTCGTAATTTCTTCCATTGAGTTTCGCTATTCTTTCGTGGTTTCCATCGCCTTGTCAGAGAAAGAGATTGAAACAGGTTTTAATTGTTTTTGTTCTTTTCCATATCGGGTTTTTTATTGAATAAATCGGCCAGCCACCACTTCCCACCCACCACCGAATGAGACCAGCCAACTCCAACTACAGTCAAGTTGGCCCCCCTTTTTTAAATTTCTAATTTATTATTTATTAATTTATTAATTATTTTTTTATTAGCAACTATTAGTAGACTAGGACAACGTAGGTGGACCATTTTTGACAGTGTTAAGCTTCACATAAACGAATAATATCATAATTGATGAGAAAGGAATTGGTAACAAACCATATGATTTATTGTTTATCTTTTTAAAGAGATAAGACTCGCTGTTTGGATAGACGAAGTCAACCGTTTTTTTTTTTTTGTGCGTGTGTTGATTCAGACTTCTCTTCAAACTGTGGTTTAACAAACAAAGATCTAAAAGGCTGAGGGAAAGAAGAAATTTCATTCCACATATTTTCATCAACTGCTGCAGTTGAAAACACTCTCAGGTTGTTCTCCTGTTTGAACTTTTGAAACACGGAGAAATGGGGCCTGATGATAGTTCTTGGTTATCTTGGTGGCCATGCCTGTGCTTTGCTTTCCTCTCAATGTTCGCTTCAGTCGCCTCTTTTTTCCCTGTTATGAAAAGAAACAGGAGTGCAGAATCTGCAGCTACTACATCAAATGATGTGGTCTGTCAAGGCACCAGTATCCATGGCATCGACACCTCCTGCACTTCCTCTGTCAGTGGCCAGCTGGGACGTGAATACGACGTCTTCTTGAGTTTTCGGGGAGAAGACACTCGTAAGGGATTTACTGATAGCCTGTTCACTGCCTTTGAAGCTGCCGGGATCCGTGTCTTCAGGGACAACGAGAGGCTCGCTGTTGGCGAGGAAATTGGCTCCGAGCTTTTGCACGGAATCAAGCATTCTAGCATATCCATACCCATATTCTCTGAGAACTATGCCTCCAGTAAGTGGTGCCTCAAGGAGCTAGCTTTCATGATGGAGTGTAGAGAGGCAAGGAAGCAGAATGTGCTTCCGGTCTTCTACGATGTCACAGCCAATCAAGTCCAACACCAGACCAGTAGCTACGCCAGTGCCTTTCAACAGCATGCCAGAAGGCAAGATCCACAGACTGTTCAGAGGTGGAGGAAAGCTCTTGCTGAGGTCGGATCTTTGAAGGGTTGGGAACTAAAGAATGAGGCTAATGGGTAAAACCCATTCTCAGTTACGTAGTTATCCATTTGTTTTCATTTCATTATCGGTGCCATCTTGTGAAGTTACTGTGGTTTTTTGGCTTAGGATTCTGAATATAATGTGCTAATCACATCCACTGTTTGAATAGTTTTGAATAAAAAGCAATCCAGCCGATATTTCCAAATATTTCTTACAAATGGGTTGAAAAATTAGTGGAAATTATTGGACTTGGTGGAAACGATCGTAATAATTGGGCGTGATTGCATTCGGTTTGTCTATTGTATTTACTAGTTCCATTTTACGAAGTAAAGCTATATGACATCTCTTGTATGTGGTATTGAAATGTAAAGACTAAACAAGTTGAGTTGTACTATGTTCAGCAAATGGTATTGTTGGCAACAGAAAGTAATATTGGATGCTAAGAGATGCAGAAACGTCCTATAAATACGAACATTTATTTATGTTCCTAAAATATCATTCTTTGTTTGGTTCTCTCCATTATGTATTATCTATTACATTAGTAACAGGACATTAGTTTTGTGCTACAGACATCAAGGAAAACTGATAAAGATGATAGTCACTAAGGTCGTGAGGGAATTGAAGAAGGCTCATCTTTGTGTCAGCAACAACTTAGTTGGGATTGACAATAAGGTAAAAGAAGTCCTGGGAATGATGGCTGTTGGGACACCGGATGTAAGATTTATTGGGATATGGGGTATGGGTGGCATTGGAAAGACAACTCTCGCTAAGGTCATCTATAATCAGATCTTGAATGATTTTTATAGTTGTAGCTTCCTTCAAAACATTCGAGAAACATCAAAACACAACCACAACGGTCTTCAACAGTTGCAGAGTCAACTTGTGGCTGAGATCTTGAGGTGCAAACGCCAGGACTTTTCTACTGTTGATGGAGGAATATATGAACTCAAGCATAGGTTTCGTGAGATGAAAGTCCTTATTCTTCTTGATGATGTTGATCATGTTGATCAGCTCAGTGCACTAGCCGCAGAGATTGAGTGGTTTGGACCAGGGAGTAGAATCATCATCACCACCAGAAATAAGGATGTCTTAAAAGCAGCTCAACAACATTTTGTCTATGAAATCAAGGAAATGGAAGAAGCCCAGGCACTCCAACTCTTCTGCAAGCATGCATTAAGGAGAGATGCCCCCACGATGAAACTGAGAGCTTTATCAGAAGAAATTGTGAAGAGAACAGGAGGTCTTCCTTTAGCTCTTGAAGTTATAGGCTCTTTCTTGCATGGGAAATGCGAGGAAACGTGGAAGGCAACATCACAGAAATTGAAGCTAGTGCCACATAAGGAAGTTGAACACAAGCTCAGGATTAGCTACGATGCATTAGAGCGTGAGCAGAAGCAAATGTTTTTAGATATAGCATGTCTTTTCATTGGGCGAGATAAAAGAACTGTTGCTTATATTTGGGAAGATCGCTTTAAATTTCCCCCAAAAGCTGACATCGAAGTCCTCCAGTTACTGTCTCTCATTAAAATTGGAGAAGACAATAATCGGCTGGGAATGCATGATCAGCTCCGTGACCTGGGAAGAGAAATTGTTCGACAAGAAAATTATGAAGAACCAGGGAAGAGGAGTAGGTTGTGGGGCAAGGAAGCTATTGATGTGCTGCAGAACAATCAGGTGTTGTACAAGTGCTTTAAGATTTCCATTTTATTCTTCTCCCTCTTATTTCAGCATTTTTACTTATTCCATGCAGTTGAAATATTATCATAAATAATTTTACCTATTAACTTAAAGCTTATTCATCATAATTAATTATTTACGTCAATCTTCAACCCAAAGTAAGCTAAGGTGGAAAAGAAAAATTCTATTCGGCCTCCAATGACTCGCTGAAATTTTATATTAAACAGATCAGCTTGATAAGAGCCCAAAGTTAGAACTTTGCACGACGACCAGGAACATTGAATTCTTTATGTGAAGTATGATATACTGTTACAAATGGAACAGGGATCGGGAAGTATAGAAGCCATCCGACTGGAGTATCAAATTGGGTTGGAGAACTGCTACTTTATAGCAGAGCAGTTCAGAGAGCTATCAAAGTTGAGATTTCTCCATCTAGACTGTGCTAATCTTGTTGGAGAGCATCTTCTACCAGAGCTCAGATGGCTCGGGTGGAGAATATCTCCATTCAATTGCACAGCAACAAATCTGAATCTAAAGAGCCTACTAATTCTCGATCTGTCAGATAGTCGAGTTACAGATGATTGGAATCTTTGGAACTCAATTAAGGTGCCACCCCACTCTATAAAGGTGTATTCTTGCCTTATTATCATTTAACACAAGGTGGATGATACCGTTTTGATACTTGAACATCTCAATCGCTCTTGCAGATGATGGCAATGAACCTGAAAGCTATTGACCTCAGCAACTGCAAGGAACTAATGAGAACTCCTAATCTATATGCATTTTGCAATTTGGAGAGGTTGGTTCTACAAAAATGTGGAAGCCTGGAGGTGATTGACCCGTCCATAGGGAAGCTGAAGCATCTTGCTTTACTAAATATGAAAGGCTGTCGTTACATCAAGGATCTGCTCGAGCAAATGGACTATAAGGAAACACTGATTGAACTTGTCATTGATGGAACTCGCATAAAAGAGTTGTCTAACTTGCGAGGTTTGAAGAGGCTTGAAATCTTGAGTGCCAGATATTGTGGATGTCTGACCAACATTCCGTGTTCGGTTGGCCACTTAACTTCTCTCACTGATCTCATACTCGATAGATCCAGCATCAGTGAACTTCCAGAGTCAATTGGATCTTTGGTGACACTACGGCGACTTACATTAGCTTGCACTCCTATGAAAGAACTACCGAAGTCTATTGGGGGGCTGAGATCATTGGTCGAGTTGGGTTTATCCAAAACAAGGGTGGCGATACTGCCCAATTCCATTGAGAATCTCATTAATCTAGAAGTGCTTAGGGTTGATCGTAGTTCAGTACACTGTTTGCCCGCCACTCTTGGATAGTTGCGGAAACTAAGATCAATCAACGCTTCAGAGTGTGAATTGCTTGGAGAAATTCCTAAGGAGCTTGGGAGTCTGTCCTCTTTGAATGTCCTGCTATTGCGCCACACAAACATTACATGCATTCTGGACACGATCAGGGGTCTTTCCTGCCTTGAGACTCTTGATTTAGCATGGTGCACTCAACTTCGAACTCTTCCTCAGCTCCCGAGCAGTTTAAGTAGCATGTCAGTAACGTGCCAGTCATTGGTTCCAGTGCCAAATCTCTCAGACTTCATCAATTTAAAGAAGCTAGAATTTGTTCGATCTGCAGTTCCCAGGGAGGTCCTTGAGCTACCGATGTTGGAGAAGCTACATATTTCTCGGTCAAATGCTAGCATCCTTCTGGGTGGAGTTGGCGCATTTCTTATGCTCAAGGAACTCTGCATTCGTAATGTAAGTCTAGAGTTCCTTCCCCGGCTGCCATCTGGTCTGCATAAGCTATGTATTTCACGCTGTCATTCCCTTGCAAGATTGACAGAGCTTTCAAATTTGCAGAACTTATCAGTATTAAGGCTACACAGCTGCCCTGAGCTTATGGAAGTTGAAAGCGTTGGTGATCTACTATCCTTGAGAATTTTATCCATTTCTTTTTGTGCGAGGATCGCTAAGCTCGATTGCCTTGAAACACTAGAATCTTTGATTCATCTGGAAGTTTATGCCTGTGAAAATCTTGAGAGACTGGCAGATTTATCGAAGTTGAGTGGATTAAAATTGTTGAGAATTCATTATGTTCCCATTGAGACATTGAGTGGTTTGTTTTGCCTAAAGTCATTAGGATATTTGGAACTTCAAGACTGTGCCAATCTACAGGGACTTGATGGACTTGATGAATTGCAAAATTTGGAAATGCTATTCATTTCAGATTTTGAAGCAGTTGAAAGGTTGCCGAATCTGTCAAACTTGGAACATTTGGATTATCTGGGTATTGATAGATGCAAGAAGTTGCAAGGACTTGTTGGACTTGATAAATTGGAAGCATTGAGAGGATTGTGGATACGTGGATGTAAATCGTTTCAAGAGTTGCCCAATCTGTCAAACTTAAAGTTCTTGGAATACTTTGATGTTGTTGATTGTGAGAACTTGGAAGGACTTGAGGGTCTCGAAGGTTTGGAAAGAATGGAGGAACTAGATATTTCAGGATGTAAAACAATTGAAAGGTTGCCAGATCTGACAAACTTGAAATCACTTCGACGTCTCCGTGCTGAAGACTGTGAGAAGTTACAAGGATTAGAAGGCCTCGATAAATTGGGCAAATTGAAACTACTAAATATCAAGGGATGCAAATCAATTGAAAAGTTGCCCAATCTGTCGAGCCTAACACTCTTGGAATACTTTGATGCTGATGGTTGTGAGAAGTTGCAGCAAGTACAGGGGCTCAAAGATTTGAGGAAGCCACCAAACTGGCGTACAGGACAATTGATGCAGTGTCTCGAAGCTGATGGCATTGAGAAGCTTCAAGAACTCGAAGGGCTTGATGAATTCAGAATATTAGGTTTTTACGAATATCCTCATAATGAGAGGTCTATGAAGTTGTTTAACCAATCAAACTTGGGGGTGTTGAGAAGGTGGTTTGCTGATGGTTGTGAAAAGATACCTGAACTCGAGGGGCTTGAACACTTGGAAAAATATCACTTATCAGTCATTCCGGATTTACATGTTTTGCAACTGCATAGAATACATACAGACTTTCTCTTTTAGGATGGTGGGATCATATGGGCTTGATAGTACCCTTCTGACAAACAACAGCGGAGAGAAACTTCTGGTGGTCGAATGAGTCAAACTATTATAGGTGGCGGCTGGCTATGATTTGGACTAACCTTTAAGCCAAGTCATATCTGGGTTGTTTAATCATGCTGGTCCTTTGACATATATAGTTTCAGTACAAGTTTGTGTAATACCTAAAGAAGAAGCTTACAATGGCGCTCTGTAATCTCTCTCTCTCTCTCTTGCTGATCTTGATTTTTTGGAAGCTTTTATTGTTCGGTGGCTCAATCCAACAGCTCATACTTAATTATTCAAATTAAAAAAAATATATAACGGCTCACAATCAATTTTGTTCACCTATTTAATGGTTCAATCCTTGGACATTAGAATTTTCATCATTTTGTTACGAGGGCATCATGATGTTTTATCAATTTGACAGTTCGTATAAGAAAACGAAGTGAAATTACACTAACTTAATCTGCGATCACGAGCTAGGTATCAAACTAAAAGAAACATTTAATTGTAGGCAATGCCGAGCTCGGTAATATAGTCTACACTTTTTTGGCAGGTGAGCAATCTCATCCCCAGTCGAAGAGAATATACCAAGACTGGATGTGTCTGTGGGAAAGATGAAGGTATTGGGTAATGTTCTTGAGACTGACTCCACCCTCCATGATGCTGAAGAAGAAGATAAAAGAGGGACATTTGCCTGTTCACAAAGTGAGAAGCTTGCAGTGGTGTTCGCGATCCTCAATGCTGCGCCCAGGATGGCTATAAGGTCACGAAGAATCTTCGCATCTGTGGGGATTGCCATGTTGTCATAAAGCTCATTTCTAAGATCACAGAGTGGGACATAACTGTAAGGGATACTGATAGGTTTCACTATTTCGCAAGAGGAGATTGCTCGTATGGGGGTTATTGGTGAGATTACAGTGACACTGTCATATGGAGCTTCACCTTCTCAGCAGGAACTCGGAAGGAGGAAGCCTTTATTTTGTTTGATTCCATGTGTTCCCTGATGACATATCTCAGGTGATAATGCTGAGAGTTACTGGCTTTAAAAGAAAGTCATTGACCGATCCACTGAGCCCGCCTTGAGGAACTGACGGGACGGGATGGATCATTTGATGCCTAAACATAGTCTGTCTTCAAATATGAGGAGGTATGGATCTTCAAATTTTTAGTATTTCTGACATACAGCTTCCCTTGTTCGAAATTTCCAATTACATTTTCTCAAGCAGTTGTCGGCCTCTAGATTCCTCTTCCACCACTTATGTCCACATAGGCATTTTCTGAATTCTGCTGAGGATATATACGTGTCCTTGAATGTCTGTATTTGCTCCTGTAACCTAAAGTGGATTTACTTGGATCTTGTGAATATGTGATACAGCATAATCTTTGTCTACTAAAAGAAGCCTCTTGCATTTTCCACAGTAAAAGAAGCTTATGATGGAGTTTTGCTTTACTAGGTGGTTTCCATCATTTGTTATTAGTTTAAATCGGCCCGCCACCACTTTCCACCCACCACCGCTCGAGAACAGCCAACTCCAAGTATTATTAAATTATTACTTATTAAATTATTGCATTCCCTAGGTTTGGAAGAAGGGAGATTAAGATTCAGACTTGAATAGGTACTCTGTGTCGCACCCCAATAATCGAATGCTTCGAATACAAGAAGAACCGATACCAGGATCTTGGACTCAGAACACAAGTGTGTGTTCAATGGGACTGTAAAAGCTTAATATCGATCGGGATGCGGATCAAAATACGATTCGGGAATTTCCAGAAAAGAGGGAAAAAGAAGAACGGGGCTGGCAGAATGATGGAAACAGAAGGAGGCGGGAGAGAATTAAGAGAACGGAGAAGAAGAGAGGATAGAAAGAAGGGAGATCAGAGCACTATTAGTCTTCCATTCATAAAAAGAGTATCAGGTGTACAGCCCTTTACATGGAGTTCCACCAATCTGTTAACTGATTATCGACTTCAGTAACCGACTTAACGACATTGGTTAAGGACTCGGATCTTGACTTCTCCTTCTAAGCTTCCCTAATGTGTACAAACAGATCTTTGCCCGTATCAGAATACCGCACTGAAGCACTGCAGAAATCAAAATCAACAGCCGGAACCTGTCGTCACCAGTCTGTTGATGTGCCACCATCATTACTTCTGGTAATGGATCAACTTATATGAATCTCACAGTCACCAGAAGTGTCAACGTTCTTATGAAGGACAGGTTTTAATATACAAGTGATTGAAGTATGCCTTCAGACAGTTCTGTGGATGAAGTAGATCAGTCAAGCCATCTCGATCGATCCTTAAGAGATTTAAGAAGATTATAAACAGTGAGAGAGCGGAAAAAAAAACAGAGATGATGAAAATAAATACTTTAAGAAAACTTTCTTAGTCTCTTATGCTCTATCAAAGTTCGAGTTGTTTCTGGTGTGAAGTCGAGTGGAAAAGCATTCAATCTGGTGCATAGTGAATGTGATATGAAATCGATCACCGAGTTTTACCGCTGTTTCAGATTAAAACATAGGAATGAACAATTTAATAAGGAGTTTTGGCATCTGGTCATTGTGTTATTTCAGAGGCAATTTTAATTATTCGGCTGTTCAATCATTTTTTTGCTCCTGCTATTTCGAGGAAGACAAGTTGTGGGACATATCCCACCTTTCTTTTCCATGAAGGGAAGACTGCCAGAATGATTTTAGGAGTCAGATTGCAGATGCTTCCTACGGACAAATTCAATACGAGTTAATAATTTAGTTTAATGAATTTTAATTGCTCAGTTTTTTTTAATCGGCAGAAGGTCCTTTCGTAATTTAGATAGATTGTCAGTGACAATAGCAGACAATTTCACATCACGCGTATGAAAATATTTAAGAATGACGAACGAGGAGACCCAATAGTCTTAGGTTGAACAGAG
>JAOYND010015015.1:0-12479 GCA_025802135.1 Lagerstroemia fauriei | reverse complement strand
AAGAAGTGGCAAGAGTTCGAGGGGATGAGCAACCGTGATGACTCATCCTCCTCATACTTGCCAAGCGGGGAGAGCACCCAGACAAGCATACCCACTCGCCCATCCGGGTTTGCTAGTTCATTCACATCTTCAGATGGACGGTGAAGGTATGGAAGAAGTGAATATGTAGAGGTATGGCTTTCTCGGTAGCTCCCCCATGGCATACATTTATTCAATGAAGTAATGTTGCCTTCTTAGTTGTGGACCTTTGTCTGTTAGAGATTATTTTGGGTTTCTTTTAGTGTGATGGACATGACCCGTTGGTCGGATGGAACTGTTCAGGTTGTACAAATTATGTGCTTCTGGTCCTCGAGGGAACAAATGTGCAGATTTCTTTCTGTTTCAAACTGGATCTGTTTCTTTCGTTCGTTCAGCATTGGGTGGTTCTAAAATCTGTTCAGAGAAGGTCTCTTTTTTACTTTTAGCAAATGAGTATATCTAATTAAATTTTCTATTAAATTATGATGTTTGATGAAATTTCACTGTCATGTCCTTAAATAATATTAAATGTTGTCACGTGCTTTCATTTTTTTTTTCCACAACATGACACGGACTTATCGCCATTGAAATTTTTCGTAAATTCAACAATGTGGGGTGTTGATTGTCATTTTTTTTCCTTAATAATAAGGAGTTTATTCTCGCCGGATCTATGAATACGTCACAAGTCTGGATCCAGGTTAATTCTTGTACAAAGCACATGTGTGGCAAAAAGGACTGACTTGTCATTTTTATTATTGATATGTCATTTTTATTTACGCATAGAAAAATACGAGAATTTGACCAAATGAGGTTAGATTTATTATTATTGTAGACGATATCAGAGTTGCTGTATATATGTTCTAATACCATGTAAAATCTGTTGAGCGATTGTGTGGACTAATATTCACATAAGTAATATTTTTTATAGGCCTACCTAAGGTCATAGTTGGCTGTTACATTATTTAGTATATTTTAAAATTGTTTATATTATCTAGTCAATGCAGGTCCAATTCTTAACAAATAAAATGCCGCATCAACCTGGGGATAAATCCCGTAAATTCGATCTTGTAAACAATGGTCTAGGGATCCTTCTTTCGGGCCTAGTCTTTTGAGATTGAGTGGGCTCTGCTGCACAAACGAATGAAGGATCCCCAAGCCATTGTTTACAAGATCGCATTCACGGGATATATTTACCATCTGTGAAAGGAAAGAAACCGGAGAATTTTTCAATCTACTACTACTCCATCTGATATCTTTGTTTCTAAGTGTTCTTAGATCACGCGTTCTGTCTATCCCGTAACTTAAGCTTAGCATAGAGACACTCCTCAATTAGGGGAGTGCTGCACAGACACTGAGACAGGAACATGTATACATTTAGAGCACTTTTGTACATTTTGTGTATATGTTCTCAAGTGATTGAATGAATTATAATTGCCCCAAAAAATGCCACATCAACATGCAACGTCAGTTGTTAATGGAAAATTTTAATGGCATTTACTTCTTGACATTTTACATATAAAAGATGAAACCACATGATAATGTTTGATATTTTTTTGACATTATTTAAGGTTATGATAATGTTTGATATTATTTAAGGTTATGATAATAAGAAATTTCGTCAATCATCATAATTTTTCAGACAATTTACGCTTTTTGTGAATTGGGAGGAAAATTTTTATGGCACTCAATCTCTCTTATTTTATATCTGTTTATAATTATTTTTTTTTATCTATTTGATGGTTTAACAATAGTAGAATTTCTCAATTGATTAATAAAGATAATATAATTCTCAAAGCTATGGAGTTTAGAAATGGGTGTAGAGGGCTGCTAAGCAGGTAACTGGGCTCATGGTTGGAAAGCCATGGTGAGAGAAGGAAAGAAAGTGATTAAGTCAATTTATCTTTTTAATTAAAGATTCAACTATAGTTTGGTGGTGCTACATTTAGAAAGTCAGTGTTAGTATTAATTGTTCTGTTCATTTAATATATAAGTGGTTGAATATGAAAGTCCGAATACTACGTAATGGATGTGACAAAGTTGCCACTAATGCTACCTTCCTTTTCATTGATAGAAAAAGTAAAAAGAAAGAGCAATAGTAATGGTGAACTTTCATTAACGAACCATGACGTTTATATAAGATTTACCGGAACACTATAGAGAACAATATGTTAAAGGGTAAATAACCTAATTAGGCAAGTATATTGTCTGAATTCTCACTTTTAGAATGAACTTTTTCGCGTGACATAGGAAGGTATAAACTATGAAACATTTTTCTCATTTAGCACACCGTTTGTTTTTCTATCAAAGTTAACAAGACTATCATACGTTGCCCGTTAACCATACTTTCATGCAAACGATAGCTGATGTGGCTTACCACGTCAAAGATGATAGTAAAAAGTCAATTTTATCTCTTAATACTCTTGAATAATTTAAAGTTATGAGGATTAATTTGAAATTTTATCTTCATCTTCTTCCTCCCATCTTATTCCCCTCACCATAATTATAGCTCATGGCCCTTGTCCCAAAGCCTCGACCCCCAGCCCTTGTTCCTCTTCCGGCTCGCAAGTGCCAGTTCCATCTTCCACCAGCTAGAAAACCAAAGGGGATAATACCTCTCCATTTCAATTTCAATAATCTTGTACGTTCTATGTATAATTTATTATTAATAAGATAAAGTAGCCTCAGATGACCACAATGCAAGTTGAATAATATACGTAGAAATATTTTTCTTTCCCGACACAAAGTCGTACTACAAATTTTGAAGTATAGAAATAATAAAAATTGAATAAAAGAATACAATAGTATGAAAGTGTTATTGATCGTCGAGACTTATGACGGTCGTAGTTTCCTTAAGACTTATTCGTTCCCTCTTGGTTGTGTTGAGGAATCATGGATGTCAGTCTCCCAAGATACAACGACAGAGGAGAGCTAGAAGCTGCATAGAACTCGAAGCTCAAGAGAGAACTAAATCGAAGTAGGAAACCACCAGAAAACTATGTCGGAATGCAGAGAGAAGAGGATGCTCGAATTGTGTGTTGGAACCTGCGGATGAATGTCCTGTTTATAGTGAAGGTGTAGAGTTGGTGACTTAATGGCAGCAAACCGGAAATGAAAGGCCTAAACTGGTCTTGAATGCATTGAACCGGGCCATTAAAAATGTTAAACCGGATATTTAGAGCCCTTATTAAGGTTGGCTCCCTTAATGCCAATTAATGCCCATAATTCAGTGCCTTAATACACCCTTAATTATGTGCCTTAATACACTTAAACTGCTCAATTAGAATCCCAAGAGATAAGGAATCCTGGAGTTGGTTCTTTGAGGAAAAATTGTAGAAAAGGGTAAAATTTGTCTTCGCATGAGGCCACGTGGCCAGGACGAACATTCAGTGCGCCCGCCGCCTATGTGCGCACGAGTTCAGATAAATCGACCTCCGACTGCATCCCTGCGCAGGCGCGTGAGGCGAGAATAACTCATATAATATAGCTAAGGATGTTACTCAATGTAGAAGCACTCCTTACTTATAAACTGTTTCAAATACCCATTTCTTATCAATGTTGGATTGAATTCCCACCATTCCACCATGTGCTCATGTGGGCTTTGTCTCTTCATAGACTCTTTTTAACCCAACCCACATTATACAAATTAAGCACATTGAGTCAAACTCAATAAAATTTTATTCAATTTATGAGAATAATTTCTCATTCAAATTCTATACCATTTTTTTAACATAATTTTTCGGTGATTAATGGATTACCTTATCAAAAAAATAGTCGTAGTACATCAATTCCAATCATCAATCTTCGAGAACGCCTCTTAAGTCAAGGTTCTTAGCTTCTTCATTGGAGACAAGACGCGTAATAAATCCATTTATAAAATATTTGCAATGTTGTCTATGCCACCTATTCCAATGGGTTGCAGCTAGTGCTCAGCAGATCGGGGCTCTGAGCCCACAAAGCATCCCATGCATACCAAAAAGGCCAAAGTTTGCATCCCTGTCACCACCTCCCAGCTAGGAACTTCTTCGATCAATAAGCTTCTCATCTCCAAGAACGAGCAGAGCTCGACCATGTTTGCTACCTCAATAATGTATAAAGTGGAAGTCAAGTCGATCAGCTGAGCCTCCTAGAGATCGATAATTGGAGTTATATTATGAACTTACAACTACTCTATTAGTCTTTATGCTAATGACATTATGGGCAAAGATATAGTCCACATCGAGCTTGCATCGCGACCAAGAACTTCACTTTTGAGAGCTTTAATTTTCTAAGCTTGACCCTCACCGACTGCCAAACCCTAAGGTTCAAATGGGTGACAGGCTGAGGCTCAAGGCAGGGACCAAAGGCAGTGAGCAACAATGGTGGTGAAGGGAAGAAAATGGGAGGAAGAAGATGAAAAATAATTACAAATCCATCCTCAATAACTTTAAATTAACGAAGAGTATTAAGGGGTGAAATTAAGTTTTTATTTACATCTTTGACGCGACAAGCCACATCAGCTATCGCTTGCCACAAAAGCACATTTAGCGTGCCATATAGGATAGTCTCATTAACTTTGACAAAAAATAAACGGTGTGCTAAATGAAACAAACGTTTCATACTTTACACCTTCCTAGGTCACGCGAAAAAGTCCGTGCCAAAAGTGAGAATTTGGATAAAATACATACCCAATTAGATTATTTTACTTATGTTAAACTGGGCTCGGAATAGAGCAATTCTCAGTATTAACAAACTTAAAAATGTTCTTCTTAATTTTGAAAGAGAGCATTATCCTCTCATAAAAACAAAATCCGATTTCATTCTCTCCAATTGAGGTAGGAATAACAATTGAAAAGCAAGTTTGAATGATCATTGCCTGCTGTCATTGGAAAACCCGAACAAGCAGTTAGATTTTGATCATAGTAACATCAATAAATTGTGAAGTTAAAGTTGAAACATAAATACCATAATACATAATAAAATGCGGTAAAATCTTGGTTTGAGGGAAACATCCATAGCGTGTAATAAACAATTCACTAAATCAAAAACAGAAAGTACAACTAAACAAAAATTCTCAATCTTATAAATAAGCTCGTTAGAGCCCTGCATAAAAAAGAGTCTCAAATTGAGCTCTCAAATACTTACTCTCTCATATTATTGGAAAGTTTCTTGGAAAGATCACCATCAAATTCCTCACATCTATATAAGAATTGGTTCACTCTTTTTTTATATGCCTATCACAACCAAAAGGTATATGTCGATACTGATTCACACTCTAACACACCCAACATGCATTTTAATTATCACATTTCCAACCCCAACAATCCTACATTTTTACCCATTCCCATACAAATCCTATTACATATAACCAGACAATAAGTGATAAACTCACACATATCATGATAAATATAAAATATGCTACCTGAATCAATAATCTAATATGAACTACACCGGCCCGATGTTGTGAGGTCTTCAACATTCCAACCAACCATTCTTGTGGTCGTCAAGATCATGTCTTATGCATCTTCCACTCCTGCGTTTGGTGAAAACTCAACCTATATTTCTTCCTCACCCTAGAAGACCCTATCGGTTGTAAGACCAATAAATCATCCTTCACCAAAATTTTACCTTTATCCTTCTATCCCCATGACCTTTATCAAAGCTTCCTCTCAAAAGAAGTCCTTTTGTTACACCACTCATACCCTCCTTTTCTTAAACTCTTTTGAGTTAGCATCACATTGATGCCTTCAAGGGTGATATTTTATCTCATGTACAACATCGTGTTGAGGAAATATTCATAGGAATCAAACAGCGAACACAACAATATTATACTAGTCCCATTCTCAACTTTACATCAATGAATGGAAGGTCGATTAAAATCTAATTAAACCAATCCACTTGAGAACCTATTTGTAGCAGCAACCATCCTCAATTGGTACAATAACTTCTTCAAATATAATCGGTTGGTTAGGACTTCGTTAAATATATTGGGTCCGATCTATGCCACGACTCTAATACTGTTCTTATTGCACATCTTCCAAAGGATCTATTTGACAAGCTAAATTAGGTAATGCTCCAGTAATCTTCACAGGGTACTTCCCGTGGGACTTCAAACTTTAACATGTTATTTGATTATTACAAACTGAGTATGGTTCTATTGTATTCTCTATTTTAAAAATTATCTACAAAGTGTTATTGGCCATCTAATTCTAGTTGACTCCTGGAAAGAGAAAATTTCTCCTAAGATATTATTGGAAGGTTTCCCATAAAATATATATATATATATATATATAAATCCTTGTTTCCTCATCCATAAACAACAAATAATAATGGAATTTATAAATAGTCATGACTAACTCTCAATTAAATATCAAAATAAAAATGCCATTATCATTTAATTATAGAATAAACTATCAAAATGGTTCTTGAATTTATACCGACCGCCAAGTCATGATAAAATAAAATTTGCCATCAAATCAATAAAAATTACAATTTTACTCTCAAAATGGTAGACCGTAAAAACTTTAAGTTGGTCTTACCCATTTCCACATAATAGCCTAAACTGTTAGGTGGTGGTACTAAATTCTCTTTTAAACTAAAGTTCACCTCTAACCTAATCAATATGGGATTCAATTCTCAAAACCTACCTCACGTGGCAATGTGGCTTACATTTGCCACGTGCCCTCAAATACTCACCTTCAACAATTGACTTTGAATTGGACATTTTTCTTCCAGTCTCGAGCGAGGGTGACAAATTACCATGAGGCAAGCCTTTTTTCCCCTCTTCAGGTTAACATACTAGTCAAACTTTTTTTCGTACTCGATAAATTAGACATAAGCCTATCATTTTTCTTCTGACCCCGAGCTTAATTAACCACAAGTTCCCATACTCAGGACTAGTGTGTTGTGAGCCAACAGGAAAACCTACTCTGATACCATGTAAAATTTTTCACATGACAATGAAGATAAGAGTTCAGTTTAAAACACTGAACGACTATCATAATTGCAGTAGCAGCATTAGAGGATCGCCGTGAACAAATCCTCATCACGGAACTCCAAGTCATCTACATTCCTCAACTCCTCCCAGTCATTGCTTTGGTTAGGGATATCATACGCTTCCCATTAGTGTCCTAGGAGAGTCTACTCTTCCCAGAGACTCCAAGGCAATCGTCATCACTAAAAAGTAGACATATTGCTCTCGATGCCCTTTCAAGCCGTTGGCCTAAAGGGAGAGCCAGAATACAGTGATGGGAGATGAGAATGTGCAGGCAACTGCGATGAAGGTGTCCAATAATGGAGAAGAGGGGAGTGAGAAATTGATAGACTTGACAACCATGCTGAGGGTTTTAAAATGGGTTCGACGGTAAGAGGGTGAAAATTCGATAAATAGTAAGGGGTAATGTAGGAATTTGTTTTACATTAAAATTTTTGTATTCTAATAGGCTATCACGTGTGAATTCAGTTAGTTATCGTTAGTATCCAGTCCATTTTGAGGGCAAAATCAGAAATATTGGATTGATTTGGAGACAAATTTAATTTGAGGATTGTCTAGATGGCCATGGACAAATTCAAGGACTATTTTGACAGTTTACACTTGATTATCTATATGAATCTTGCATTATATATACGTGTCTGAATCTTAGTTTCTTTGATATTTATTCTCAGTGTGTCTTTTCTTTCTTTACTTCTTTCATTTCCATGAGGAAGTAAAGTATCAAATTGGTGTGGAAATGATTGTTTGTCACTAATATAATACAGTGGGGAGAGATTATTCATCACTTCATCATCAAATATACTTTTTGAACCAAAAAACCTATAAAATCCCTTTCCTTTTCAGTATTCAAGTTAAATTGTTCATCACCATGAGATATTAGAATACTGTGCCAATAATTTTGAAAATTACACCTTATACGAACAAACTTAAATAAAATAATAGGAGTAGATCGGATCGTCTCACATTGCTCATGCCACACACTACACCTTTCAAACAAAATCCTAGCCATCTCTATCTCCTCTTACAATCCAATTCCAAGAGGAATGAGAAAAGGAAATACATTTTCTTAATAAATTAAGTATATGAGTACCAAGTCAATATCTCAAAAATCCTAGGATTTTCTATTGCATGTGATTTGTGCTATAATCACCAATGAAAATGGTTGCATAATGAAGTTGAAACAACTCCAAAAGAGGGAGCTGTGATATAATAGCACGTCACAAAACATATGAGATGTTGTGATGGACATGCCACAATATAGTAAAGTAACATGAAATATTCGCGTCATCATTGAGTGTTGTATTGTGACAGTGTTCCTCAAAATGTCACATCACAGGTGGTAAGCACACACAGTTCTTAGGTACAAATTGTGTGCCTACTCACATCTTACCAAGGGCTTCTCATTCCACTCAATAAAAAGAAGAACACATGGCTTTTTACTTCAACACTTAACAAACAACTCCCTTTACTATAGAATGAATCTCCTCATTTTTAGCGTCTTTTACTAAGAAAAAGTGAGCAAAGCCAACAAATTCCACCTTAATTCATGCTACAACAGATTGGGTTGAATTGGGAACTTCACATTGGGTTGAAAACGACTTTCCTCTTCACACTCTTCCTCAACCAATTGGTCTTGTCAACTATATAACACAATTATGGTAAGACACCAGCCAAATCCAAGTAATTCTTGAACTTGACAATAGGCAAACTCATCATTATCATCGGTTCTTTTCTTGTCTGTGACCAAGGAAATCTAGGAGATAATCCAAGATACTGTTCTATAGTAAACAAGAGAGGAAACTGGGAAGGAAAACTACATGGCAATCAGTTTGAAAGGAAAATAAAGAAAATGGGAAGATTAGAAGTCTAAACAATATAACCTCAGTGTGTTGATTTTTCTTTTTCTTGCATCGATTTCTTCTTGTTTTCTAAAATATGATATTAGCAAGCACAAAAGGAGTTCAAATAAGCCAGCATTAATTACTATTTACATAAATTTAATGTTTTTGTACATGGTCCCAATTTTACTTTTTTTGTACTTTGCAAGTTAGTCCTAAATCTTTTATAGTTTAAATTTAATCCTCAAACTTTTCTCTTTGCTCCTAATACTATTAAAATTATTAAAAAATCTAATTGCGTAAAAATAAAAAAAAAAAGTCAAAATAAAATTTGAAAAACACACATTTAGTGGAACCGAAAGAGGAAGAAGAGGATACTCACTAGTGGCCACCCCAACCATGCCAAGATTATGAACATTTTATAAGGTTTCAGTCTACTTTTGAGAAAAAGGGACTAGTCGACAGCCACGTCTTCCACTAACTATGCTCACCGTGTTATTTAAATTTTACTACTTTAAAAATTATTTGAATAATCAATTTTAATAATAAACTAATAAACATGAATAAAAGCGATCCTAAAGATAAAAAGTTGACAACTAAATCCGATGGAAATGGTATATGATGAGAACAGAGAAACAATGAATGGTCAGGGATCAAATCGAACATTTACAATAATTAAATCAAGGTACACCAAAACTCACTAGTTAGTATTCACTAAGAGATGTCACGTATGATGTTGTACTCTTTAAAGGTCACGCAAAAGAATCAACTAATGTGATTTTCCCATTCACAAAATGAAACCATTATTTCTGTTACTCAATATATAGAGAATTTATGTTCTTTGATATAAAATCAAGCTAGTAGTCAGACAAAAATTCTCATCAATATAATTGATAGAACTAAGAAGGAAAAGGTCCCAAAAGAGAAATCAAACTAAAATAAAATTTAGAAAAAAATGGAAACACATGGGAAAAGTATTTCCCCTTTCGAATTTACTTCAGACAGTTGAAAGGGCTAATTCATGGGCCTAAGCCGCGTTTGGGATAATGAGTTTGACCATACATGGAGCCCATATGTTTTGGATTCTGTTGAATAAACACAACTTTCTAATGCCTCCGAGAGATTATTAGTTCTCAATCTCTAAAAGACTTTCTTGGGTATGAGCGAACCTAATTGCAATCTCCAAGGCCCGATCAAGTGTTCTCTAAATTAAAACAACGTCAAAAGACCTTCAATTAATAGTTTCTTACTTAGTTGATGCTTGTCCAACCTGTCAAGGAAAAAGGTTGAAGCCCTCAATTAATGCAAAGGACTAATTGAATATAATGAGTAAATTTTGTTAAAGCTGAGAGGTCTCATTACACAAAATATAAGCAATCTCCCCAAACTTTATGGCTCATATCTGCTATTTGAATATGCAATGTATATTTTCTTTCAACAACATAAAAAAAAGGAGAGAGAAATAGAGCCTACTAAAAAATGGCAATAAAGTTTTATTTTTATGTATGTTACTAAATCCAATAGATCTTGAATAACCCAAATTCAAGTCAGGTTAACACATTAAGGGGGTAAACTTTCCCGGTTATAAATTTTTTCCACTCATGAGACTCCTATCCTGGAGCCTAATATTGAGCTGGAAAAATTTCACCTGATCTTTCCTTTTATCATATTTGATAGAAAATGATCAAAGAAGGAAATTAATCTTATTCAAATATTAAAAGGAAAAACAATGGTGGACCCTGGCTACCAAAACCCAAGATCCTCCCTTTGACCACGCCACACTCATTCAGGTAGGGTGGAAGACGTTGACATCAAAGTAGTAATGGTGGCCCAAGCAACAACTCCTCTATGTTGAGAAGGTGATAGTAGAGGAACAACGGTTCGAGCTATGATGGTTCAATGTAGGGGTGGCAAATCATACCGATTCGAAAAGATCATGAGATGACAAAGGGCGAGACAAGCAAGTACAAGAATTTCTTGTCAGGTTGCGCAATATGACCTGATAGCATGATTAATAATTGAATGGCCCTGCTTGATTTTTGGGCCTACTGATTGGATATTTATTGCAAGAAAGACAGCCATTGAGTAGCCCACAAATCCACCAAAATGAGACATAGTCGAGGGAAATTTTACAACAAGGAATCAATGTTTAGTAAAGAAGAAGACTGCAAATAAAATTAGATTTCTATGGATAGGAAACACGAAACTTGCACTAGCCAAAAAAGAGCAATAAAGTCTAGTACAATTGGATAAATATAATTAATATGCACGTAAACTCATAATCAAGAGCACACGAACAGACGCAAGAATTTGATTTAGATAGTGAGACCACAGAGTTGACAAGGGACGAGAACTCACCTTCAACGTTGGATTCGAGTTTTGAGATATTTGAGATGGAGACAACGATGTTGAAAGTCGACAATCAAACCAACACCTATACGACATCAACAAGCCCCTGGATGGAGTTAGAGCTTTTGCTCTCTGAGTAGCCTCAACAAGCCCCAGGATGAGGGCCCGTCCACGGCCCAATAATGTGCTTAGATAGAGGTGGAGCTTCTACCATTTCTACGACTGAGATTGTGTGAGCGATTTATGTGTGGTGTGATGGAATCGTTCTAAGATGAAGAAGAGAAGAAGAAGGTGCTCGACAGGTCCATCTTGTGTATTTTGTGTGCTGCTGGAATTAGATTACATCTTTTTTTAACTTAATCGGACTATCGGACTGACACCACTCAATGGCTTGACACACCCATAAAATTAAATGGGTCATATGCTAGCCCGGCTCGATAACCCATGGCCCTGGCACAAAGTTTTTGGGTCGGGCCCGTGCTAGGCTATTGTGCCGGGCTAAATTCTGCCACCCCTAGCTCAATTCTTACTACCTTGTGGTGAAAGCCTCTAACAAGCACAACAAAGCAGTAGTGACTAGCATAAAGGCACCACATAGACAAGAATTAGGACACTAGCATAGGGACACCGTTGCTCACACCTCTTTTCTTTCTTCATTCTTTCAAACCTGATGTGATTTTCAAAAATTAATTGTTGCATTATAGATTCATAGAATGAAACGATTGAAAAACATCCCTAAAGGCATCCTCATTCAAGTAGTTTATCCAAGGAAAACTTATTTATTAAAAAAAAAACCCTTCACTAACCAACATTGCCATGTCATCACAAAGACAAAGTCTTCATGGCCACTATCCACTTATTTTTTCCAACCTTGACAAAAATATTAGCGAACGAAACATCAACAATTAGACCTTGAAGTCACCACATCTGCCCAAAGCATGGTCAAGGCATGATGACCTCCAATGTGAATATTATACAAATGAACATATTATAAAACATGTTTTTTTTAGAACCATAGAGAATTCTCCCATTGAAAATCATTCAATTAACTAGGACGATATGAATGAACAAATATTTTTCCTTGATAGTTAATTTAGCTAAAAAAAATTCCAAACAGGACCTACACCAACAGTAGTTACAATCTTGAAGTTATTTGATACTTGCAAAGAAGTTAGATTTGGGGTCTAAGTCCTAGATCGACCATCCGATACTTAATTCAAAAACTGCGGAGGGAAAGAATATGAATACTAAGTAAAGGATAAGTATGATGTTCGATACCTGGGTTCTAGTGGTCTAAATTACTT
>JAOYND010014807.1:0-12493 GCA_025802135.1 Lagerstroemia fauriei | reverse complement strand
GTTGGCCTTTTCCTGAACCACGGACGAATGTTGGTAACTTTGGCTGAAAATCACTCCATTGCGATCACCAAGGATCAATAATCCCCCTCAAGTCATCCAAAAGGTATTTTGAGAGCGAACTTTCCAGTGATAACCGGGTTACCCTTTTCCCGATCGACGGACGAACTTTCGTAAATTTGGCTGAAAATCACTCAATTGCGATCACCAAGGCTCAATGATCGCCCTGAGGTCGTCTGAAATGTATTTCGAGATCGAAATTTCCCATGATCACGGAGGTACCCTATTCCTGAACCACGAGCGATCCGTCGTAACTTGCGCCGAAACTCGCTCCATTGATATCACCAAGGCTCAATGATCGCCCTCAAGTAGTCCGAAATGTATTTTGAGAGCGAAATTTCCCGTGATAACCGGGTCGCCCTTTTCCCGAACCACGGATGAACTTTCGTAGCTTTGGCTGAAAATCACTCATTTGCGATCACCAAGGCTCAATGATCGCCCTGAGGTCGTCCGAAATGTAATTCGACATCGAAATTTTCCATGATCACGGAGGTGCCCTATTCCC
This sequence comes from Lagerstroemia fauriei, assembly GCA_025802135.1. NCBI lineage: Eukaryota > Viridiplantae > Streptophyta > Magnoliopsida > Myrtales > Lythraceae > Lagerstroemia > Lagerstroemia fauriei. Next base: position 11,931 of record JAOYND010014807.1, on the reverse strand, counting down.
GAACCACGAGCGATCCGTCGTAACTTGTGTTAAAAGTCACTCTATTGCCAGCACCAAGGCTCAACAATCGCCCTCAAGTCGTCCGAAATGTATTTTGAGAGCGAAATTTCCCGTGATAACCGGGTTGCCCTATTCCTGCACCACGGACGAACTTTCATAACTTTGGCCGAAAATCACTCCATTGCGATTACCAAGGCTCAATGATCGCACTCAAGTCGTCCGAAATGTAATTCGAGATCGAAATTTCCCGTGATCACGGAGGTGCCCTTTTCCCAAACCACGTCGTAACTTGTGCTTAAAATCACTCCATTGCCATCTCCAAGACTCAATGATCGCCCTCAAGCCGTCCGAAATGTATATTGAGAACCAAATTTCCCGTGATAAAATTCGAGATCGAAATTTCCCGTGATCACGGAGGTGCCCTATATCCGAACCACGGACGAAATTTTGTAACTTTGGCTGAAAATCACTCCACTGCAATCACCAAAACTCAATGATCTCCCTCAAGTCGTCTGAAGTGTATTTTGAGAGCGAAATTTTTTGGTAATAATCAGGTTGCCCTTTTCCCGAACCATGGACAAACTTTCGTAACTTTGGCTGTAAATCACTCCATTGCGATTACCAAGGCTCAATGATCGCCCTCAAGCTGTTTGAAATGTATATTGAGAGCCAAATTTCCTGTGATAACCGGGTTGCCCTTTTCCCTAACCATGGACGAACTTTTGTAACTTTGGCTGAAAATCACTCCATTGCGATCACCAATGCTCAATGATCTCCCTCAGGTCGTCCGAAATGTAATTCGAGATCCAAATTTCCTGTGATCACGGAGGTGACCCTTTCCCGAGCCACGGACGATCAGTCGTAAGTTGTGCCGAAAATCACTCCATTGCAATCACCAAGCCTCAATGATCCCCACAAGTCGTCCGAAATGTATTTTGAGAGCGAAATTTCCCATGATAACCGGGTTGCCCTTTTCCCGAACGACAGACGAACTTTCCTAACTTTGGCTGAAAATCACTCCATTGCGATCACCAAGGTTCAATGATCACCTTCAAGTCGTCCAAAATGTATTTTGAGAAAATACCTTTATATCACACAATATTTATTTTTATTTTTAGTTTATTTTTATTTTCTTATTTAAATTTAGTTGGTTAAAACTCTATTGAAAGAAGCAATTCAGAAAATACCTTCAAATATGGCCGATATCAGATTTCAAATAGGTTTAGCTTCTACTGACCCTAACGACTCCCTAGGGCACAAAAATTACCTTTTTCTGAGCTTATTCTCACTCCCTTAATGCTTGTTCTATTTTTTCTTTAATCTTTCATGAGTTAAGATATAAATGACACTAATTAAGCTAAATTTGGACCTCTCATTAATTAGATACAATTTTTCGAATAAAACTGGCCGAGATGCACGAATATGATAAATTCGGCCAAGCTTACTTAAAAATAGTATCTTCTTCTCTGGATCAGATCTCGTGATCAAAAATATGTCAAATTGAATCTGGTCTGATGCTCTTCACAATGACTTTGGATTTGCCTCATGATCATTCCAATTGGATCATCAATTTGAATCTCAAACCTCACATCATGGCTAATATTGGCACGTGAGGTGTCAACAATTTCGAGATCAAAGTTCATATACCTTCCGGGCCAAAATGAGGTGTCAACAATCATCTTACAATTTAATGTCATTAATATGCTTTATATATAACTGGTGGGCTCCATGGGCTTGAGCCGAAGCCCACGGGCCTGCCCGGCCTAGAAGCGATGCATCAGGCCCAGCATGCTGTACAAGTCATCCGATGCTTTGTTAGTTAATCAGGGGACGTGCACATTAACTCACTCACGTCATTACTCCCACATTTTACGGTGTCGTAGTTGGTTCCTATCTTGTACAACTATAAATGCATCTCTTGTACGTTCAAAAAAGGCCTAATGACAAACTAAGAGAGACTGCTTATTCCTTTCCTCTGATATTCGATTTGCTCACTCGAGGTCTTGATCTCAACAGTGACAATTCCACAAATTAATCTCCCACTATCAATATTATTTATTTTTATTATTTTAAGGTGATATTTGTTGTATGTACCATCAATCAAAGCATTCAAGAGACACAATCGATACTCATATCAGAGTTCAATCCTATTCCACACGGGCGGCTCAAAATTCTACACTAATGACACGAGTTATAAGTCTCAAATCAAGCACATTCTAAAAATAACAAAAGGTAAATAGTCTAGAAAATTATATGATTTCTCGAAATTTTCTATATTATCACTTACTTTGGTAATGACATAGAAAATCACGATGTTTTCTCCGTTTTGTCAACTGTCAATTTTTCCATTATAACACAGTCAAAATTGCTTATATGGAACCTACGTGGCACTATAGGATACATGACAATACATACAGCTGCCACATGACACTTTTATTCATGTAGCATCGAATTTTTTTTCAAATAGTTAAAAAATTAGAAAAATTATGAAAATTTAAAAAAAATTTAGAAAATTCAAAAATTTATCTAAAAATTCTAAAAATAGAAAATATTTTAAAAACTTCAAAAAAATCCTTAAAATTTCAAAAACTTCAAAAAATTCTTAAATTATTAGAAAATTTGTAAAAATTTTAAAAAATAGAAAATTCAGAAATATTTTTTAAAAATTTTTTAGATTATTTAAAATTTTAAAAATTATCTAGAAAATTTATGAAAAACTAAAATATTTTTAAAAATGAGGCCAACCATAGACTAACACATCCTTCAGATGTTATTGTATTGATGAGTTATGAGAGTAATAAAAGGGATAGTAATGGAGGGGAAGGGAGGGGCAGGCTCGAATGGGTTACATAACTCTTCATTTTGAGGTAAATTGTAATGGGGTGACATGACCCCACACAAATAGTCCCTCTATTACTATCATTGAGGCGGTACTAATTTTTTTGCCTACCACTAATATCAAGAAGTCTAATTGGTTACGACTAGTCCAATTCCAATCTTGCGGGCACACTAACTAATCCACTAGGCATCGAACCACCTTAATCAATCAATTTACTTTGGTCTATTACTATCATTACTCATCAATCTAAACAGCTTTCCGAAAGATGGGGCTGTCCATGGTGGGCTTCATCATTAGGGAAACGTTTCGGTCTATCCTCCTCGACAAAATTTTTATAATTTTATAAGAATTTTCTAAAATTTTAAAAATTTCTTTTGTAAAATATTCCATTTTCACATTCTCCAAATATTTCAAATTATTTTTAATTTTTTATTAAATTTATCTTAAAATTTTGAATTTATTATTATTATTATTTTAATTTTCTACAGTTTGCTAAATTTTTGGAATTTTTTTAAAATGTTTTAAAATTTTAAATTTTTCTGATTTTTAAAATATTTTCTGAGTTTTAAACTTTTTTTAAAAAAAATTAAGTTTCTTCTATTTTAAAATTTTTCGATTTTCTTCTAAATATTATCTTATTTTTTAAAATTTTCTAAAATTTTTATAGTTTTCAGAATTTTTAAATGTCACATCAGCAAAACCGGCATGTGGTTGTTGTCTGTATTGTTATGTATCCTATAATGCCACGAGGATGCCACTTATGCAATTTTAACAGTGTTATAATGGAAAAACTGACGAGTGACAAAACGGAAAAAATCGAGAGAACAACATGATTTTTTAGGTATTTAACAAAGTAAGTGACAGTATAGGGAATTTCGAAAAAATCATGTGATTTTCTAAACTTTTTACCAAATAAAAAATCTACCCAAGGACATGGAATAACTTGTTGATTAGAGTTGAATCCCAACCCATGGACGAAACCAATTTGCTATACATAATCTAACAAGGAAATTGTAGCAATGGTACAAAATGTTTTGGAGAAGTTTCAAATTGGTACAAAAGGAAAATTGTGAGTAGCCGATAAAAAATGTTACAAAACTGTTGCCACATAGTATAATCTGTTACCTTTGAGTTAACAAAATTAATTTTTGCTGGCATGGTAGTTAACGTGGGCGTCATGCATGCATATTTACTAAGGTGGCGAGACATTTAATAGTTTTAAATTGTAAATATATATAAATAAATAATTATAAAATATAGGAAATTAAAAAGTTTAAAAATTTTAAATAATTAGAAAACAATTATACAAAATTGTAAAATATTTAGAAAATTATATAAACATTATAATAAATATATAAAAATGTCAAAATATTCATAAAAATGAAAGAAATTCAAAAAAAAAGTTAAAAATTATAATAACAGAATTTTGCAAAAATATATTAAAAACTGTAGAACATTTTAAAAATTATAGAAAATTTATGAACAAATAAAAAATTTAAAAGGCAATTATTAAATTTATATAATTTTTTCACAATTTTAAGAAAAAATAAAATAGTCAAAAAAAATAAAAATTTAAAAACTTAAATAAGAAAAGTAAGACTAGGCAGGAAACTCCATCAATAAGTGAATGTCACATGTTAAAATCGTACAAAAGTGAAATATTTGAAAAATGTTATGTACCGTATTTATAATTTGTCACTCGTCAAATCAATTCAACCGTTTTGTATTTTCTTTTTCTCTCCACTTGAACATTTCACTAAACATTAAAGGGCTTGTTCTTAAGTATGATGATATTTCTTATTCTTCTACCCTGCTCATAAGTCCAAACCAGGAGCCCTTAATCTAACAAATTGACCAACTAAGGATAATAAATAGGGTTAATTACACCAGCAGTACAAAACCTTTTTGAAATATTTTATGTTGGTATAAAATCTTTTTTTCTGAAGCATTTCAGTGCAAAATTTTTCAAAAGTGTGTCAGTTTGGTACACTCTGCTAACTTCTCACTAACGGCATCAATTTTTTATTACATCAGATGTTGACATGTACGCCACACATAAACAATTGTTGATGTGGCATGTTTTATAATATTTTTATTCTAATAAAAATTTAAAATTTAAAAAAAAAACGTAAAATACCATAAGAATTTAGTAAAATTTAGGAAAATATTTAAAATTTTAAAAAAAAGAAAATTTTGATAAATTTTTAAAAAATTTTTGTAAACAATTAGGAAAAAACTTAAAAAGGTCAAGAAATAAAAATATGATCTAAATGCCGATAGATTGAATAGAACTACAAAACTGTCTTTTTTTATCTAATAAACAGGATTAGAATGAGATTGATTTCTGTGATTAGTTTCCTGTAATATTCTCGATATTGCAACCCCGAAATAAAATGAATCTGCGATATCATGGCTAAAAAATAAAAAAGGAGTCACTACTAATCATTTGTGGAACTAGTCCTAAAGTCGATTAGAAACCTATATTCACCTAAGGGAGCATGACACTAACCAACTAGGCTTTCATTGATCGGTCATGAGCCAAAGTTGAATCTGGGGTTCTATTACGCTCGAAAGGCTCGCGAGCCTATCAACACGCCCTAAATCTATACCATAACAATGTTTCTAATTTGCCTTATTTTAATCTTATCCCGAGTTTTCTAATCCTTATTAAGAGGGAAAGTAACGTGTGAAAAAAAATCAACATGAAGCAACTAGTAACGAACTTTTAGAGCCGAAGGGCGACTATTCGCATGGAACATGTAACACATAATTTCAAGAAACTAAAGAAGATAATGACTCGGAATAACAAATCACGTAATGATGCATTTCTTTGACATAAAGCAGTGTGTGAATTTGGCTTAAAGAACGTAGTCGACCTTCCAATTTCTTTTTACTAATTTTTTCAAAAATTATACTTTATTCATGGACAATCAACAAGACCAAAAGCTACCAATCATAGACATCATCATCAACGAACTAAGACATCTGAGGATTCAAATTTCTTATAATAAATGGAGACAAGGATCGGCAAGCATTAATTGACATTAAGAACAGGCGACAGATCGGAAGAAGATAAACAAAATAAACCAAGGGCATTCATTTTCAGTCGTTTAGAGGATTCGAAAGTTGCAGAGGCTGACCTAACTTCCAGAAGAAAGTGGAGATCCAAGGTGGTCCCGCTAGCAACTTGAGAAAGAGCACAACTTGGAAAGGACTTCTCTTTGACGACCGGACTAGGGAGTTGGATCAAAGAAAGGATTGGCAGAGGTTATTCGGGATGAGACCAGTCACAATGCCCACGTGGAGGAGACGGTGCGATCAGTTGGCGTGGCTTCAAGAGGGCTTGGCACTCGTCACATAGGGTAGCCGTGGGAGGATTATCAGTGCCTTTCCTCTTCAGCTGTCTCTCCCTTTTATACACTTCATTCGAGGATTCAATCCAAAAAGGAGGATATTGAGGCTCAAAATCAGTCTCATATATTCTGATTCATGAATCGATGGGGCTGAACCATATCTTCTCTCTATTTTTACTCAATCTTCACAGCTGGAATGTCATCTATCCATATTATTTTCGGATCTTCCAATTTTTCCTTTTCCTCAACTGAGCACAAATTTTATCTTTCCTTTCTAAAATTTTATGATAAATATTCATCATGTTTTTGACCATTGAAAGAAAGAATATCCCAAAATAGCCTCGGGATTAGTGAGAAACAAATTTTTTAATCCAACTAGCCGGTACAGGCCCACCCTGCACACTGAGGCTCGGAGATCAAATTTCTTGCGCTAATTTCGAGAATTTCAATATTTCGCTCTGATCCTTCATGAGTTAGGATCTCCAATAAATAGATATAATTTCTCATATGAAACCTGCCGCAGCCCGATTACTGTTCACGAATTGAGTAATCTTCTTTCAAAAAATTGTATCTCCCTCTCGAAGATGAATTTCGAAGTCCAAGACCCATCAAGTCAAAACTAACTTAGTGATCTTCATGATAAATCCAAATTGGCTCAGTTTTAACTCCGTTAAGTCCACTTGCCAAGCCTCTGAATCCCACTCAGCTACTAAGCCCGACAGTTCTTACTCAGATTCTTCATTCTTTATTCCACGAGGAGTGTTTGCGTCTGTTCACTATCTAGCCCGCAAGAGGACGGATCGCAAGTAGTAAACTCGGTGAGCGTGTATCATTCCCAGAGGACTAAAGCCTACCAAGCACGAACTTAGAACACAACGTACTAAGCCAAACCACACAATAATTGAGAGGTTGCAACAAAGACTAAGAAAAGAAGTAAAAGCGGAAGCTTAATAGAAAATGGAAATGAACTCGACAAGGAAACGATTTTAGGGATTCGGGTTTCACTTACGTCTATTTTAACGTTCTTGAACTTAACTTACCGGATCAAGCAAAGTGTCCTTTCTTTCCTATCCACGGGTTCTAAAGTCACCTAATCCGACTCTCACCGTAACTAGGATGTATCCCTAGGATGATTCTAACCCACTCTATCTCTAGGTAGTTAGGATTAAGGGACCAAAGGTCGTGTTCATAATCGTGTCGGGATTCCTAGGGTGATGGCTACCTCTTAGGCCTTCTCAGATTTCTCTTCTAACTCTTAGAATGCCTAACCTACCTCTCGGTATTATTCTTCCTAGGTTATGTTTACTTAGGCGACGGGATTCTCACTCTCATGGTTCCTCACCGTTCCTTAGATTGATTTATCGAATTGGTCAAACATCAATAAATGCATGACGTATAGTAAACATAAAGGAACACTTACATCAATCCGGGAGATGCAAGTTCAATACATGGACGGAATAAATACTAAGATCCACTTACTACCCTAGAAAATGAAACTAGCCGGACATCATTGAGTTAAAGTACATGTTCATCGAATTGAAAGATGCGAAACGAAATGAAGGAAAAGGAAACGAAGGAAGACGGAATCTCAAGCACCGAAAATGAGCTTCATGCCTTGGCTCCTCCACCCATGATCCTTGCTCCAATGTCCGAGACTTCGTAATTTTACTCCAACGATTCTTCCACTCTTTGGACTAGGACCAGCAACTTCTTTGTTCTGTGATGAGGGTTATGGTATTCTGGTGTGCTTGGTTGTGAAGGTGGATGGGTCCTTTCATAGGCAAAAAGCCCCCATGTCCACTTGTGCCATTTGCTCAAGTTGGCAACTTCCAGGGCGGCTCAGCAGCCTTCTTTGACAATTGCCGACCATTATCCTCTTCATAAGGGGCCCATGGACTAACCCACAAAAGCTCAAGTCCAAATTCGAAAGTTGGGCCACCGCAGTGGGCTTGATTCCTAGCCGCGATGTACTAGACTTCATGGGCGCTGGACTGGGCTTCTGAGCTGGTAATCCATGCTACCGCGGTGCAGCCTTGCACCACTGCCGTATGCTCTGTTTCTATGCAGTTTTCTTCACTTGGCTATAACTTCCTCATTTTAGCTCCGAATCATGCATAGTTTGATGCGTTGAACTCTTGACTCGATGGGCTTTCCGTGACATCTTATTTGACATATTTTCTATTGAGGAAATCCTGCACAACATTCAGAGAACTTAGACTAAGGATATTAACCCTCATTAAGAGCATAAATACTTACAATTGAGCCTAACTCAACAAAAATCAAGTGGAGTGCATGTCCTAAGTTCAGATTTAAGGTCTAAAAGTGTGTTTAAAATATAACTTTTATGACATTAACAGTGTCTTCAATGAGTTTGACACCTTCTTAGGGACATGGTTCCAAGTATTTCCATCAAGTCGAAACTAACTCAGTGATCTTCATGATAAATCCAAATTGGCTCAGTTTTAACTCAGTTAAGTCCACTTGCGAAGCCTCTGAATCCCACTCAGCTACTAAGCTCGACAGTTCTTACTCGGATTCTTCATTCATTATTCCACGAGGAGTGTCTGTGTCTTGAATGAGTTTGACCACCTTCTTGGGGACATGGTTCCAAGTATTTCTTCTTGAGCTAAAATAAGGTGTCTCCACTCGATGTACACTATGTTGCCTTTTATAATTTATTGTACAACCTTATACAATGAGAATATTATATAAAACTAATCACAGAAATCAATCTCATTCTAATCTTGTCTATTATTATCTTTAAGACTTTCCTTCTAATCCCCACCTAAAAACTATTTCTTCTTCTTACTAACCTTCCCATCTAAAAACTTCTAATCCTTTCATCTTCTCCTCCTACTCACCCAAAAAACACTAGATCTTCATCTTCTTCCTTCTAATCTCTCCCATGGCTCAAATATTAGCACGATCCAAGGGCAGCACATAGGAGCACTCCAATCCCTCTATTTCCATCCCACTCCTGGCCGGCCCCTTTTCGCTGCCATGGAACCAAGGAGCAAGCAGGCAGCCACGAGGGGCTATTGCAGGTAGAGCAAGGCAGACTTCTTCCCCGAAGCAGCTGTTTGAGAACCTAGCCGCCTATAAGGCCGCGTTGTCAGAGGCTGACCACTGCCTCAGGGAGAGGATCCTTAACTGTTCGACGGAGGAGACAGAGATGGTGGAGTTGCGACGGGCTAGCCACATGCAAGAGCCGCCAGATTCAATGCTAGAAGACCCAGCTTCTACCTCTGGTCAACCTCCCTGCTTAGGCCCGCTGCTACTTGATCTCAACTCCACTATTGTTTTGCCCTCCCACAGTGCTGCCCGAGTCTCATGGAGTCACCCAAAGCTTCAATCTCCATAAGCTTCGAAGTCCTCTGCTTGAGAACTCCCCCCTTAGTATCCTTCTTCGAACCCTTTGTGCCGGCTTGAAAAATCAAAACCTTCATTTGATTTGATTTTAGGAAGGAGTTGAAAATTGGGGTTTAGGAGAAGAGAGGATGGGGCATTTAGGAAAAGTGGTATAGGGTTAAATGAAGGATTAGGGTTAGATTTTTATAAATTTTTTATTTTTTATAATTATTTTAATATTTTTGTATGTATTTTTAATTTTTTTAAATGATCTTTTTTTATTATTTTTAGATACTGTAATATTTTTATATAATTTTTTTATTTTTCCATAATTTTACATGTATTTTCTAAAGCTTTTAAAATTTTTTATATTTTATTACATTTAAAAATATTACATGGGAATGCCATGTCACGATCTGCATACATGGCATTCATATCAGATTGCTGGGTCAGCAAAAATTGACGCAGTTAGTGAGAAGTTAACGGAGTGCACCAAACAGATGCACTTTTGAAAAGTTTTGCTCTGAAATGCTACCAAAATTTTTTTGCCCCAACATGAAATATTTGCAAAAGATTTTGTATCGTAAGTGCGATTAACCCTAATAAATAATATTATACTAGTTGTCCTCTCAAAACTTATGAGAAGAGCGATATTTCTTGATCCAGAGAGGAATGACTTAGACAATAAGATATTATTTAAATGCAAAGTGCTTAAGTTCCATTAGTTTGACTCACCTCTTTCAATCTATTAATCGACTCATCTAGATTATGATCTTTCCTACCTCAATAAACCTTTTTCTTTATAAAGATGAGTTTATTTTTCTTGAACCCATAAACATCCCACAAGCCCATGGGTTCTTGTTAGTTCATATGCAAAGCACATGCGTGGTGACCTCATCAAGGGATATGCGCTCAATCGATGATTTGAACCTCCGATTTCGTGGATTTTCACACTAGTTATATACTTGTCATATCCACTTGAGCTAACCTTAGGGGTTAGATAAACCTAATTTTGATACATGTAATTCACTTATTGATGGAATTTACAGTGCACTTTGTTGAGTTCTTAAATTTTTATAAAAATATTAGAAATTTCGTAAAACTGTTGTAAAAATTTTAAGAATTTGTTAGGAATTTTATATAATTTCCTATATATTTTTCATTATTATATAATTTTTAATATTTTCTTTTCTATTTTTAAAAATTTTTCTTATAATTGTTTTAATATTTTTAATATCTTAAAATTTCATAAAACTTTTATGAATTTTATAGTGGTCTTTGAAAATTTTTGGATTTTTTATAAATATTATATAATATTCTAAATAATGTAAAATTTCCTATTTTTATAGTTTTTAACCACTTTTTCATATTTTTATAAATATTTTGAAATTTTAAATATATTCATAAATTTTTTATATAATTTTCTAAATATTTACAATTTTTAAAGTACTTCAATTTTTTTCCAATTTTTCAAAATTTTAGGAATTTCATGAAGTTTGCGTATTTTATATTTTATTTTATTTAAAATTTTAAAATATTAAAATATATATTTTTATATTTTAATTTATACATTTTATTTTATTTAAAAATATTTAATAATGTTTATTTATATATTTTAGAGTTTTCATAGTTTACTTCATTTAAAAATTTTAAATAGCTATCACTTCAACAAATATGAATATGTTGTGTCTATGTCAAAGTGAAGATTAACAGTATTAACTTAAACTGGACAGAATAAAGTGTATAAGCACAGTTTTCAAATATTTTGTAGTTAGGGACAATTTTTTTGCACCAATTTGGAGCTTCTCCAATAAATTTTGTACCATTCGTGAAATTTCCCCTGCTCCGACAAAACATCACCACTCTTCTTCCACTGTTCTCTGTGGAGCATTCCGAAAATTACCAATTCTTGTGATGCACTCGAAAGGACTTCTATCATTGAGGAGTCCAATAACGTAGTAAACTTTATAATTAAATTCTTGAATCTTGTATCTGATGATAAAATGACTGCATCACTTCCACCACATATGTTGAAACTTAAATGAGAACTTAATGTTGTATGATGTTCACCGTGTAGCCATCTGCTGATAGCCGTATGTTCACCTATCGAGTACTTTCACAGAATGGAAAAATGGGTGAATAATTCAACTCCAATGACCAAATGACAGGGATCATGAAATTGGCCCGTAAGCAAGCCATAAGACAGACTCCATGCCTCTTCAAAAGATATTGAAAAACTATTAAAATGAGGCATAAAGCAACAACTCCCTCATCAACAGATCAAATCCATTTCAATAAAGAAAGGCTAGAAATGTGATCAGAGGGGAAAAAGACATGACTTTATCATTCACCAAACGAGTCCAAAGTAAGCAAACCTTATCTAAATTTTTC
>JAOYND010014497.1:0-12502 GCA_025802135.1 Lagerstroemia fauriei | reverse complement strand
CTTGGTCGTGGCCTAGATTTTTCACTGATCCATTTCATTTTGAAGTTGAAGCACATTTACTTCCTATGTCGATTATCGTCCTCACTGACTTACTTTTACATGCAATTTTTATAATTTGTGATATAATTTAGTTATTTTCATGTAATTCGATCACTTGCTAAACGTTCGTGACATATTTTGATCATCCAATGAACTTTTGCGTCATTTTTAGGTTTCTATAACAAAATAAAATGCCATGTCCGTGCCACGTCAATTTAGTTGGTGCCACGTTAGTGCCATGTTAGCTCCATTATCTATTGAGTCACCCACGTGATGGATGATGGCAACGGAAGCGAAGTTAGTGCTTTTATCGGCGGTCTTTTAAAGCTGGTAATACAATTTGTTCATCTGTTGAAAAGTTCCTATAATTGTTAATTTTCAACCACAAATCCATCAGTTATCTGTTAGAAACATGCTTTATCAACGGAAAGTATCCGTCAGGTATTCCCTCATTGGGAATCCTTTACTGACGAAGAATAACCGTCAGAAAGGGCGACGGGCTATCGGCGGGCATTGCAACTGGTTATCTATCCCTTTAACCGATGGATGATTTATAGGCAATGCATGTGGAATTTCCGACGGCGGACCGGCGAATTCTCGATGTTTTAAACAACGTGTGGTCGACAGAGTAATCCATTGGCAAGTTTGTTAGTGATGGAAGCTAAGGCAACGAGGCGATGGCTACTTCTAACAGATGATCCATTGCGGAATTCTCACAGACTGCTGCCGGCAGATTATTCGATGGTGGTTCATCAGAAAAATGATATTTAATTCATTATTATAATGACTTAATATTTAACTTAACTTAATGATTGAAATTATTTAATATTTATTAATTATTAAATTATTAAATATATAATTAATTATATATATATATATATATATATATATCATTTGACAGTTAAATTTACTAATTAATTGACTAAATCATAGTTAACTGTTAATTCTTAAATAAATATGGCATAAATTAGGAAAAATAAAATGTTATATTTGTGCTTTTTTTTACATAAAAAGCACAAAATGGAAAAAGTTCCAATTAACGTGTTTCTGACCCAAGCCTCGGAAACATGTTTAGTGTCGTTCCCCTCGTCATCGTCGCCATTGTGGTCTTCGTTGTGTTGTCGTGCAAGATAGGGGTGATCAGATCCGGGTACCCTATATTTTTCATGATACCCGACCCTACCTTATTTAAGACCGGTTCCTAAAATTTGGAACCGGACCCTACCCTGTTAGTTTTAAGAATCGGTTCCTATCCAGAACCTGTATTATACTCGGAACCTGTATCATAGAGGATTCCAACCTAGCAAACCTCTGGTCATCTACGATAGTAAATCCTCGCACGCCTTGGAGGAACCGATGTTCCTCCGAAGCGGTTGGAAAACACTCGGTTTGAAGTAGTGCTCGAGGCCATAGATGCATCCCTTCTTCTTCCCTTCGATAGCCTCCATCCAAATTTAGAGCAACTTATTTGGAGGGGCCATGGATTGCTGCTGACAGTACTCTCCTCTCCTGCGATGATGAACTTAATAACAATTTAGTGTAATTGCTATAACGCAGATTTCTAATTCACAGTCATGTTATTTGACACATTAACTATACACACAGAATCCGAATATGAATAATTTACACGCACTTAAGATTGGTTTCGAAATACTTACCTTGATCCATGCAAAGACTGTGCAATGAAGGAAGATCGTCAGATAATTCTTGCCTTTACTTCCCTTAGTACTTCACGATGGATCGAAACCTTTAAGAATGGTCACTCTTTCTCACGAATTTTATATTCTCTCTATTTTCTCAAGAACTTTGAACTTATCTTCAGTAATTGACTTTTTTATATCAACAAAAGTACTTTAAATTTGCTCTTAACTGACTCTGGAATCTCGATCCCTTTCAGATTCCAAAAATCTCTTATTTTAGTTGATTACAATATCTTTTAATAGAAAAAATATATTCGGTCACAGGTACTAGATGAGAGAATTTTAAAATTTGATTATCAAAATTTCCAAGGTTTTAATCAACATATATCCATCAATGTTTTTCCTTTTATATTAAAGCCATTAATATACGTGAACCTAATAAATGGTTAATAAACCTTAGACATATGGCCACATAGAACATTGCTTTAAAGGAAATATTCTAACAATCTTCCACTTGTTCCACATGGTGACTTGATGGTTTAATAACGCCTGTAAGTGCGCACATATCATTTAGTAATATGATCCCTTCCAAGCATAAAAAACAATTCACATTCAACATATTTGTGATACAAGGAAGATCATAAGCCTATATAATGCATGTCAATAATCAACATTAATATTCCTTTCAATTGAGAAAAACATTTAGCCTCAACTCTATATGCTATTACATTCAATAATATGTGTATACAAATACTATAATGATAAACATAATTTAAAATATCATAAACATAATGAGCAATCAGTCATTGTACAATAACTAGTATCAGTATAGCAAGACCTTATCTATAATGCCCATCCATTCGACATGACCAATAAATATCTTGGGCAGCAGTCCCTTAGTCAACGGACGTGTTACCATAAGATCAGTACTAATATGTCGAATAGACACTCTATGTTTATGCACTTCTTCCTTAACAGACAAATACTTCAACTCCATGTGCCTAATTAGAACCTTTAGAGTACTTATCAGTCTTTGAAAAGAAAACTGTTATAGATTTTTCACAATAAATTCTTAGCAGCTTGGATATACTATCGAAAATCCCAAGTCCTGAGACAAAGTTTAGTCGCCACAATTCTTGAACAGTGGCCTCAAAGCATGCCACAAATTCAACTTCCATTGTAGAATCAGCAATGACAAGCTGCTTTCTATTCTTCCATGACACTGCTCCACTAGCTAATAGGAACAGATAATAGAATGTCGATTTCCTAGTATTCATGCATTCGACATAATCTGAATCAAAATACCCAATGACCTCAAGATAGTTGTATCTCCTATATGTAAGCATGCGCTTCTTTGTACTTTGCAAGTACCTGAGAACTTTCTTTACGGTTTTCAGTGGTCCATTCCTGGATTACTTTGATATTGGCTCATTATATCAATAGTGAAACTGATATTAGGCCGAATACAAGTCTGAACATACATCTAGCTCCCAACCATTGATAAATAGGAAATACTTTCCTTGGCCGTTCATTGCAATTCACTTCTAGGACATTGCATTTGATTGAACTTATCCCCTTGTTGAGGTGTACCAGACATTGTATACCGTGCACAAATACCACTACTTTTGAGGAACTTTGCAAATGGTCCTGGATACTGGCCATTCTCATCATATTTTTCACAATACTCACCACCTCTATCACACTTCACTACCTTTGCTTTTCTATCTAACCGACTTTACCCTTCATTTACAAACATTTCAAGGATGTTCATTGACTAAGATTTATCATGCAGTATATACACATATCCATAATGTGAGAAATCATCAATAAAAATAATGAAGTACTTTTCTTCATGACAAGAAGGAACATCAAACGACCCACATATAATGATGTGAATCAATTCAAGAAGCTGAGTACTTCTTGTGGCTGCTTTCTTTACTGAGTATTTAGTTTGCTTTCCTTTAATGCAGTCTATACACATATCCATGTCACTGAAATCCAATGAGGAAGGATATCATTTTTCACCAACCTCTTCAACCTTTCTTTGGAAGTATGACTAAATCTTTGATGTCACAAGAAAGTTGAAGTTTCATTAGGTACAAACATATAATAAATACTTCTTTTCTCTAATCATGCCTTTATTTTTGAGTAATCCTTCTTGAAGTTCCCATACTTCTTGCAGAATAACCATTTCATTTCTTTTTTGACTTGGTCATCACTAACCTTCATTGGAGCCTTTTCCTTTTTCTTGTCCTTCTTTCTTAGATTCCTTTTGTTGCTGCTGGCAACACCGTCATGGACTAAAAGGTGAATTGGCTGTTCCCTCATCTTCTTTAATATCCCTTCCTCCTATTCCAATATGGTCTTCAATTCCTTAAAGTTCCGTTTATCCTTAATGGTGGTATAATTCACCTAGAACTGGCCAAATTTAGCTGACAGAGAGTTAATGATGAGTTGCACTAGGAATGTTTCATTCACTTCCATTCACATAGTCTTAGGCCTTGCTGATATACTGGACATGAGTCACATGATCATGAATAGGCTGAGACTAGTCAAACAATTTCAATCATCTCACTCATCAGGTTGCCTACCATCGACTTGTCAGGTAAATCATACTGAGAAAACCCCTTAATCTTTTCTGTAAATTCCCTAGCATTGTTAGTTTTCGACATCGATGGCTCGATGTTTTTAGCATGGACATTCTCATGAGGTTCAGACTTAGTTGGTTTGACTGCTCCCAAGTCTCCTAAAAAGACTTGTCAGCTTCTGTACTAGTCTTTGTAATGGTTGGGGGCTCTTCCGTCATCAATGCAAGATCTAAATCCATTACACCCAGATAAAACCAAATATGTTGGAAATAGTTTGCATAGTTCAACCCATTGAACTTCACCACAGCACTGCTAGATGCGAAGAGATTAAGAGAAGTTACAAAACATTCATACATGCTTACCTGTTAGTGCTTTGAGTTAATATTAAATAAATTTGGAACCTTCATATAAAATTTTAAACATGCATTCAAGTTCATCTCTAAACAATACTTAAACACATAAACAACATAATTGATGCCAAATAACTAAGTTATAATGGACAATCAACACATACATAAGTCAAATAAGCATGCTATCTTTGGATATACATAATATTCAACCTAAGCATGGTGATTAATCCCTCTAATACTATTGATCATATGCGATGATCAACATACTCGATTTTCAGTGAACCTTGCATGTCATTCTAAATATCATCCCTTTAATCATGCTAGGCTACTTTGGTGACTAACAAGCTTTCATATCTTTAGATATTAAACTAAGTGACTTTAAGATATGGTAAATAATATAACTTTTATAGTGCATTTAAACCTTTGCAATACCATTGTCTAACATTTAAATCCTTATAGTCACTGCTCATTTTGATTATAAACTTAACGCTAAAAGTTTATACGTTGAAGCCATATACATACTTAAAACAATGTCGTTTAACAATTTATGCAGTCTAAACAATGATAGTTCACAAAATACATAATCCATCATTGAGTAGAACACAACTAATAAAAATTAAGTCGTAACAGAACACTAAACTAGTAGAAGCAATTATAATGGAATGTTTCTACCATCTTATTAACATCCGATCACATTCAAAGAAGCCTTTCCCTAATTAGTGAATTACACTGGCCTAAACTGGGCTTTGATACCACATGTAAAAATTTATAGTAACTGCTATAATGCATATTTCTAATTCACAATCATGACATCTAACATATTAACTATGCACCCAGAATTTGACTATGCATAATTCACATGTACTTACTGGTTCAAGATACTTACCTTGATCCATGCCGAGATAGTGCAGCGAAGGAAGATCATCAGATAATTCTTGCCTCCTTACCTTCCTTGAATGCTTCATGATGGATTAAAACCTTTAAAACATTCACTCTTTTTTCCACTAATTTTCTATTCTCTCTATTTTCTTAAGAACGTTAGTAATTTTCTTCCATAATCGACTCTTATATATTCGGTGAAAATCATTTATATTCTCTCTTAATCGACTCCGAAATCTCAATCCCTTTCAGGTTTGGACACTCTCTTATTTTCATAAATTATAATATCTTTTAAGAGAAAGATATATATCCGATTATCGACAAGAGATTAGAGAATCTTAAATTTTCTAAGGTTTTAATTTCTATAATCAACACATATCCATCAATGTGTTGCCTTTTATATTAAAACCATATAATATAAATGGACCTAATAAACATTTAATAAATTCAAGACATACAGGCCACATAGAGCGTTACTTTAAAGGAAATATTCTAATAATATACATGGGAATGCACAATGATATTGCTCGCATATGGTAGGCTCCCCACCTAACTCTTTTCACTACCACAAGAGGGACAATTTATTAAGATTTGATCTAGATGAGTACCAGCTAATACACTCCCATCAGCGTCCAAAGATCCAGTGATGGTAGAATTTCTATTCTCCTTGTTTGCCTTCGACATTTGAAAGAATTCTAGTGACTTTGAATGATGTATGAGTATCACGTAGAACTCATCCACAGTAGGGATGGTAGTTTTATGTCCGACACGATAAGACTGTACTTCGACCAAGGGTTATTAGGCCACGTTTTATTGAGCTGTGCCAACCCAACTCGAAATCTAAACGTGTTGGGCCCGTGCACGATGAATTGGCAGACTGGCCCCCTAGCACTATAACATAAAAACAGATTAAATTGATAGTAAAAAGATAGTGCGAAACTAAAATTTTCTTAAATAAAAATATTGAAATAAATTTAAAAAAAACAAAAAACTTTTGCTACTATGCTAATAGGCCAGCCTAGCCTGACCAGATAAAATTATGTAACTTGCTTAGGCCGCGCCTTCACATAATGCTTAATGTGCCGTGTCAGCCTTGCATGATAAGACGGGGCTGACCCGAATTGCCACCCTACTCCCCCGTCTATACCTCTTCTTTGCCTTCAAAATGTTGCCCAACATGTCGCAATAACAAGCATTTTTCTCAAAATTGAAGGCGCACCAAATGTGATCATCATCAGCTTGATCCCACTCTAAATCCATCAATCATATGAAGAGAAAAAATTTCAATTAATAATTCAAAAATGTTAATAATAAAAGTACGATATATAAATAACCACATACCTCCTATCTGAAATCATATTCCAAGTAGGGCATAACGTATCTAACTAGTTTTGAATGATTCAAGTAATCATCGAGGTGGTTGGAAGGAACAACATGTACTTATCACCAATGATATTAATAAAATTAAATAGAAATAAATTAAAAATTTTAACAGCTATAATAAACATTGGCACACATTTAGATTGCCCTCTCTCTATAAGAGTGGCTTTCAGATAGCATCATAGAAGGCTGAATTGTTTGGTGATCCATGTACTGGTCTTGGCCATACGATTCATATGGGGGGAAGACTGGCCAACTCACCTCGACAGATAAATCTTATGCCACGATGACTACATGAGGATAGTTGGTTTCATCGTGTGGATGTGCTGTCCAGTCCAACAACATGGGTCTACTACAACCACATATTGATTCTGATCTAATATGGTCACGTGGTGCGTCAAACATGGAGGTCCGAACTATAAAATTACTAAACTTTAGGGTTCAAAATGCAAATATGGTAAATTTAAGAAACTAAAGGGCCATTTTTTTGAAAAAAATGAAATAATAGACAAAATACAAATATTGCAAACCTAAGGGGACAAATTGAAAATACTATAAATTTTAGGGACTAAAGGGCAATTGTACTAAAATACGAGGTAAATTTATGATTTAAAGAAAAATTAAGGACTAAATCATAGTTACTTTATTATGAGAGGCCTATTTGTAATTTTAGTAAAATTCAAGGTCTAAAGCACAATTATACTAACATTAGGGGAATATTTGCAATTTCAACAAGATTCAAGTACTAAAGTGCAGTTACAGTATTACCAAGGGTAGATTTATGGTTTCGAGAAAGTTCAGGGGCAATAGCGCAATTATACTAATATCAAAGGCATTGTGTAATTTTAGTAAAATTTAATGACTAACCTAGAAAAACAGAGGGCACAATGATAATTTGGTGACAGTATAGGGCGAGGGAGGTTCGGGATTCAACATGGGTTGGGTGAGGACGATGGGGTAGCTAGGGGAATTGGCTAGACCGAGAGGGAAGGCTAGGGATGGCACGAAGAAGGGTCAGGACAGGAAGGGGAAGTCTAGCATGGAGGAGGGAGTGGGGATGGCTGTGGAGGGAGTGCGGGATGGTGGTGGAGGGCTCGTCGTCGACGACAACAGTGAGGGCTCGGCTTTTGCATAGAAAAATCTAGGAGAAAAAAATGAAAAGAACTGATTATTTTTTAAATATAGTCATGATTTCTCGACGGATAATTCATCAGGATTCAATTTTTGAGGATGAGATATTACCGCTTATTGTCGATGGCTCACCAACGGTAATCCAGACAGATAATCAATTGGTAGTTCATCATGACAACTAAATTCTCATAATTTTTCATCTTACTATGTAAAATTATTGTAATGTATAATTAATTAAAATATAAAATTTATGAATTCTCGTTTTAATGAAACAAATATAGTATTAACAAATTAATATATACTTAATTTCAATATTCATTATTGTCTCTTATCAGGCTCTTTCTCTTTAATGTTTTCACCATCTATGTCAAGCTCATGTTGTCATCTTCCTCATTGTCTATTACATCTTCTAACTTGGCTGCAACTAATATGTGAGCAATATCTACGTGGTTGGTTGGCTTAGGTGGCCTTTGCTCATTGACTAGTGGTTCGTCAAAGCTATCAACAAGTACCTTATGCGTGTGTGAATAAGCACCATTCTTATAAGTAATCTGTAATGAGTCGTTAACTTCTACTCAGCCTATTGCTTTTGTCTTCACAATAGCAAACCAATTGACCTTACTCTTTATTCGACTAGGGATACATAAGAAGTACGCTTGTCGATACTGTTGTGCAAGAATGGAAGGATATAATTTCTGTAACTGTTAACCTCAACTATATTATACACTAGGATGAAATATTCGCATACCAAATTATGGTGTCGGGTCTAGCCATTTGTATAGGAATTACACTACATGCTTTATAGGTTGTCCAAGGTATTGCAACTGTAAAACTCTTTAATAATTAATTCTTTCCCCCATCATTAGTTGTTCAATGTGCCCAAACTCCACTGTTCATGAAATTAGCATGACACATGTGAGCTCATTTGCCAAAGCTTCAATGAAGAGAGCACGTCAGACAGTAGTATTGATAATGAAAGTGATGGAGAGATTAGAAGCAAAAGTCATGAAAGGAAATCAATAAAGAAAATAACACCCAACAAGCTGTAATACGGTGGTAACAACAAATGTGAATGCTCCAAAGGACTCCTCATACACACCCATAGACAAGTTGTCTTCACAGACTTATGACAATACTCTCCTCTTCTCTACTTGATCCGATTTCAATGAAGTAGTGCTATAAGACCTCAAAAAAAGGAGTAAAGGCAGGAGAAAAACAGAGGGGCTTTGTGCTGCCCCCTTGATGATAGTGTCTACTTGGAATATAAGGGGTCTAAATGACCACATAAAGCATAGAACCTTAATGGACCATGTTAGTAGCGGTGGCCACTGGCTGGTTTAGGCCCGGACCGTGAGGCCCACTATTCCGGGCCGGCTCCATCGGCCTTAGGAGCCGCCCCCACCCCTCTGCCTCAGAAACCGCCCCTTCCCCCCAACCTACGATTTGACAGCCCCTCTGCCTCAGAAACTACCCCTCCCCCCAAGCTACAACTTGACAGCCTAAAAAGGCTAGTGCTTGAAAAGGCTATAAGCCTACCACGTTCCCCCATTCAGCCTTTTTTTTATAATTTGTATTTTAAATTAAAAAGTAAAAAATTATAGTTTTTACTCTACAAATGCATGATCAAATAAGAGAACTACCAAGACTTTGATTTTTCTAAACATCAAGAGAATTCGTAGGCAATTTAATTTTTTTATAAGAAAATCAAGTTCAAACCAATTAATTTAATTTATTTTATATTTAACTTTTAATTTTAATCTAATTTTTAAGAATATATTTTAAATTATATATTTAATTTAATTTTAATAGAACCAAACCGGTCAGGTTTAAACCATTGGTTCGAAACCGGACGGAACCTTGATTCCAAACTGGAACTGTTCAAAAGGAGGTTCAGGGCTGGTTCCGAACCGGAACCGGCCGGTTCCTGAACAATGGCCACCCCAACATGTTAGTAAATAGAAGGTAGATCTTATGTGTATTTTGAAAACCGAGCGGTTCCGGTTCGGTTTCAGTTAAAATTAAATTAAATTAAATTTAAAATCTATAATGAAAAATTAAAGTAAACTAAAGTTTAAATGTAAAAATAAATTAAATTAATTGGCTTGAGCTTAATTTTCTTACTAAAAATTAAGTTGCCTACGTATCTTCCTGGGATCTAGAGGAATCAAATCCTACGTAGTTCTCTTATCTCTATGGAGAGAATTGAGTTGTGTATAAAAATATTGTGAGAATTATATATATTTATAATTTAAAAATATCATTTATTTTTTTAATTTACAAAAACACAAAATGATCAAATTTCAATCAAATCGGGGGATGTGATTGGTAGGCTACCACTTGTCAGGCCTGAACAATTCAAAGTTTTTACCTTTTTTTTACTTCCCGGGGGTGTCACGTGGGTTGCACTTGGTAGCAATTGGTAGGCTAGAATTCAATTTTTTTTTTCACTTTTCACCGATTCCGGGTTGGTTCAGGTTTCGTTTAAGAACCAATAGTTATGGTTTCTGAGGCCGGTGGAACCATTCCTGAACCTTATGCCTCACAGTTCAAGGGCGGTTCGGGTTTAGTTCCGGTTTTGACCGGGCTGGTTCCGGGCCCAAACTGTCCCATGGCCACCACTAATTAATGGAAGAAGAATAGCTAACAATGTTCTCCCAAACCATGAGCTGGTAAAGAATTGTAATTGAAAAAATGTCTCACTAAGAAGCACGGTGAAAATTGACTTGATGAGGCTTTTGACTATCTTAGCTAGGATCCTATACAATCTGTTCACAGGCTTGCAGGTTAACTTAGAAAATTTGAAGTTTGCTTTGATGGCTTTCATCCATATTAAGCGACAAAGTTTCTATCAAGTATATGCCTGGCTCATGCCTCCATCCCTATTAAATGTCTAGGAGTGCCCCTTGTTACTGGAGAACTAACACAAACCACTTACAAGACCGTTTCGAATTGTATCATAGCAAAAGTCAGTAGCTAGTCTTCCTGTACCCTCTCTTTTGCTTATTGGCTACAACTCAGAAACTCTATTTTAATGGGGGTGATACCATACTGAAGCTTGCATTTCATCCTTCCTACTAAAGTTAGTTAATTGGAAAAGACTTGTAGATGATTCTTATGTAGAGGCATGAATTCAAATGCTAGATGCTCCAAAGTCTAATGGGAGAATGGGAGAACATATGCAAGCTATGAAAACAAGGAGGCCTAGGGCTCAAAGATATCTTTATATGGAACAAGGCTTTCATTGCTAAAAATACTTTGTTATTGCTCTCGAATTCCCACAGCTCTTTATGGACTAGTTGGTGCCACAAGCATCTAATCAAAAGCAAAAATTTTCGGGCACTTTAAATTCGAAAAATCTGCTCATTGAACTGGAGAAAAATCCTTCAACTACGCTCTGAAATCTGATCTCATGTTTCCTACAAGGTCCCCTCAGGCTCCACCATATCTTTCTAGTATGACCACTCGACTTCAGGAGGTACGCGCCAGAGGGCTGAGTTGCTTGCCTCATATTCATGAAAATGTTGCTCTTTCCTATATCTATGATCATGACTCATGACTCATGGGATTGGCCAAACAGCAGTGACCCTCAATGTATAGATCATTTACAAAGCTTCCTCAATGTCTAGAGATCCATTTGACTTACTATGCTGAGAAAATTTGACCTTCACAATTTGAAATACTTGGGAAACTCTCTACGCTTTACATCCTACAGTGTCTTGGTATCATTTGATCTGGTTCAAGGGTCACATCCCTCGTGTCTCCTTCATCTCTTGGCTTGTTATTCAAGATTGTTTGTCCACCAAGGTATGCTTGGCAAAATGGAGCATCATCTCAAATCCCCAATATGTATTATGTAGTTCCTTTGATGAAATCAGAGACTGGGATAAGGAGATGGAATACATCACAAACTCCTAGACAGGCAACACTCGTCGACCAACTGCAATTATTCCATCTGGAAAGAGAGAAACCTTCGCATTTTGCAAAACTCGTTGACCTCGAATGACACTTGCCTCAGCTCAATCTTGTATGTTAAGGAGTAGATTAGCTTCTTTACAAGGAATCAACTCTAGGATCAATAATGGTACCTTGCCTACTGCTATAGCATTGAAGGAACTTGCGTAAATAGGCATAAGAATAGCTTGAATTTTGTACATTTTGTAAAGGGACTCCCTTTATACATGATTAAAGGAACTTACATTACCTTATTAAAAAATTACGGGAGCACAATTTTATTAAAATTACCAACTCCAGAATTATGTGAGCCGATTGGTGATATACAAGTTCTAAAAATAAAATAAAATAGAAAATAAATAATTCTAAAATATCACGATAACATCTAAATCATCTAAAAATAATAAGAATATAACATTATCAAACCAATTAACAAGATATTATTTTAAATATTTTAATTTCTAAATAATAAATATAATATCTCTAATAAATATGATTAGTTCTTCTTACACTAATCATGAGGCAGTAAAATTGAAAAATTTGT
>JAOYND010014391.1:0-12502 GCA_025802135.1 Lagerstroemia fauriei | reverse complement strand
TCCATCTCTTCTCTATCCTTAAAGCAGCAGATAAGGATATCCTTTTTTACCTTATGTGGGAAGATCTTCAAACCTTTTCTGGCTTTCCACGCCTTCATAAGATGTGAAATGATGATATTTGGAGGCGGAATTCTGAAGCCGAGAGGCTTGACCAACAGGGTGAGATCCATGACATTATTTAGCTGGTTTTCCACCGTTTCTAGCTCCAGTAGATCGTCATTCTCCACTACATTGAGTTGCGATTGGAACATATCAGCGAGTGACGCTTCTGTTTGCCCTCCTTCCATTCCTTTACTTTCTCTTCTATGTGGTGGTGGGGTGTCTTGTGGGATGGGTGACGGAACAAGACATTCTTTATTTATAGAGTACCTTGCTGATCCTGTTGAGCTTTGAGGATCTTCTGAGGATCTTCCGTATCCTACACTCGATGCTGTAAATACATCTGTAGTTGCCTTCATCTTCCTCATTAAGATATCGCCGCCGCTATTAAAAGTTCAACCAACTCCTCCGTATGATCTTGTAGCCCGCGTAGAATGATCCGCGGGAGGAGACTGAGAGCTAAAAGATTTGGAAGTAAATGAGATCTTTCGGTGGAATTGGGTTAGATCTGAGGAAGATTAAATGCTACAACTGGGTAGATCTGGAAATTTAAGCTTCCCGTAGAAAAGCTCTCAACAGAGGAGAGGAGAGAGAGTCTTCATGACTTTAATTTCGGTCAAAATTTGTCGTAGAAGATTACCTACACATTCCAAGGTGTTTTCCCAGTAATAGAGGACCAAAAGTAGGAAGATTTGTTATATTTAAAATGCGATAACATTATGGGAAAGATTGAAAGTTGAATAAGATATTTTGCGAATATATTAGAAATCCTCGAAGGTTGTGGTAATTTTTCTTATTTAAGGAGGTATTCATTAGCCAAGACACGTACACACGACAAGAATCACAGACTTCAGCTAGGGGTTGAAGAATTCAAGGAAGATCAAGGAGTCAACCGAAGGAAGATGGAAGAGTGACCGGGGCAACATCGATAGATCAAGACTTCTAGTTTATGCTTTCTTCTCTTTTTTTAGTTTGAACTCTATGAATTCTTCCTTGATTTTATTTGTTATCTCTATATTAGGTATGAACTAATTCCCTCTTTTTTGAGGGGATTGATTGATTCTATTTTGACTTTCTAATTCGTATCTATTACTTATGCTTTTCAATTGATTTATAAATTTGTATTCAATATAATTATGTTAATTCATGTTTATTGACTTTTATTTGACTAGCTGCCGGCTAGAATGATTAGGAGAGACCATGAATTCTGGATTATGACCTAGGATTAATGTAGCCTAGGATAACTTATTTTGAGAGGTAGAGGTTATTTATAAGGGGCATCAAGAGATAGACGATCACCCCAAGTATCCAATTTAAAGTTAGAACTCAATGAATTTCCTCATAATAATTGCCTAGAGGTATAGTAGGTTAGTTTCTCAAAAGAAAGCACGTCCTTATTGCATCGATAGGTGGGTAAGGGATGTTTAGTAATTTAAGGATAATAATATTAAATCAACTATTAGCATAAGGATAGATCAAGAAAGGAATAAGATTAGATGAAGTTGTGAACCAGAGGAGTCTTGATTGATTGATTTCTTCAATTAATTACCTTCGTGTTCTTTATCTTCTTTAATTGTTTTCTCACTTTCTTAAGTCAAATTAGCTTAATAGCGGGCCCCAGACCGTACAATACACCGTCCGGTGGACTAGTAGGGAATCGTTGTCGCTCCGGCCGCCGGCCCGGACACCATCGATATCAAAAAAAAAAAGTCAAATTAGCTTGGCTTAAAGTTACTATTATAAATTTAGTGGTTAGTGAAATTGACACTTGTGAGTTTTCGTGAGAACGATGCTTTACTCATCATTATAATACTTACCTATGTTACGTATACTTGTGTGCATGATATTATATTTATCGCAACAAGTTTTTGGCACCGTTGTTGTGACTCTTCATCAATTTTTAATTGAGTTATATTTTTAAGCTTTCTTCTTTCTTTTTTATTTTTTACGTGCTTTCTTCTTTCTTTTCAAGTGATATTTGAGAGTTCATGACTTGGAGTAACAATTTTACCTTGGTGAAATTTGACCCTGACATCAAGCGTTCATTCAATCAAATGCGTAGAGAACAAAGGTGACTTCAACAATTTCAAGGTCGAGACATGGAAAATGTGCAGGGAGGCAAGCAAATTCATGATCAATGAGATCAAGTTAGAGACTTGGTGTTTCTGCAATAGAACCTACCAAGAGGACAATAAGAGACTACATGCAACATCAGTTTCAGAATAGATCAAATATTGCCAAATCACTGGTGCAAGCTCATACTTTTGAAATTAAGCTGGCTATAATTCAGATGTTATAGACAAATTATTGTTTCGAAGGAGCACCAAATGAGGATTCGCATGCACACTTCACAAATTTCCTTGATATTTGTGACACCTTCCATTTTAATGGGTGTCCACTGACTACATCCGAATGTTCCTTTTTCCCTTTTCTCTACTGGACAAAGCCAAGGGCATGGATCCAATCTCTTCCTCTTAGCTCATTAACCTCGTGGAATATCATAGTTCAGAAGTTCTTAGCAAAATATTTCCCACCTTCTAAGACCATCAAGTTGAGGAATGAAATTACATCTTTTCAACAACACTCAACATAGTCGTTGCACGAAACATGGGAGCACTTCAAAGAACTGTTGTGAGCGCGCCACATCACGACATTGCCATATGGGCACTGGCAGAGATTTTTTGTAGTGGTTTATTTGAAAATTTACGTACTTCCATTGATGTTGTTACAGGGGGTTCGATCATGGGAAAAACTCCCGGGGATGCCTACGAATTGGCTGAGGAGATGGCAAACAACAATTATCAATGGCCAGTTGACAGATCACCCATAAAAAGAGGAACTGCCGGAATCCACTCAGTTGATGCAATTACATCATTATCGGCAAAGATGGATGCAATGATGAGGGAGATGATGGCTGGGAGAACACAAAGAGCAACCCTGAACATGACTTATGGAAACATTGAGGAAGGGCATATGTGGACTTGATGCATAGAATTAAAGAGGAGGCCAATTATATTGGAGGAAACTCGAGGAATAATCCATATTCCAATACTTACAAACCAAGATGATGCAATCACCAAAATTTATCCTATGCTAACACCAAGCAGAGCCCACAACACAAATTTCAAGCTCAACAAAAATCTAATTTTAATACTTCTTCTTAAGACAAAATATCTAAATTAGATGGTGCTTTATTAAACTTTCAACTTCTACGTCAACACATATTTGAAATTTGGATGTATAAATTGTGCAATTAGCAGATATTTTGAATGACAGACTTTAAGGAGCCCTACCAAGCAACGTTGACATAAACCCAAGGGACCCGGGGAATGAACATGTGAAGGCAACCACAACCAGGAATGAAGGACAACTTATGATAGACATAAAACATTATAATACATTTCCCAATCAACCTGGAACTACGTAGGGTAAGATGGAGGCAAGATTTGAAAATCAAGAAGGCAGGCCGTAGTCTGAAGGCATGATTTTTGGTGTTTTGACAGACAGTACAACTTCAACAACTGCTTCTCTCTTTCCTAGGAGCTCCGAGCTTGCAAAAAATGTCAAGGGACATGATGCAAATAAATAAATAAAAAAAGACATATTCACCCCCTTCCCTTTTCCTCAAAAAGTGAATAAGGAGAACACCAAACTTCAATCTGTAAGTTCTTAGATATTTTTCGTAAGTTACATATTAACATTCTGTTTGCTGAGGCTCTTGAACAGATGTCAAGTTATGTTAAGTTTCTAAAGGAAATACTATCAAAGAAAAGACGACTTGGTGATTATGAGAGGTTGCCCTTACCGAGGAATGTAGTGTTATCCTACAGCATAAGCTGCCTTGCAAATTAAAGGATCCGGGTAGTTTTACGATATTTTGCTCTATTTGGAAGAAGTTTAAAGGTAAAACTCTATGTGATCTTAGTGTGAGTATTAATTAATGCATTACTCGATATACAAAGATTTAGGAATAGGTGAAGTGAAACCAACATCGGTTACACTTCAATTAGTAGATTGATCTCTTTCTTATCCCCCTAGTACTATTGAAAATGTGCTTGTAAAGTTAGATAAATTCAGATTCCCATTTGATTTTGTTGTGTTGGACTGTGATGAGGAAAAGAATATTCTAATCATATTTGGTAGGCCTTTCATGGCCATAGGTAAATCTCTCATAGATGTTGAGAAAAGCGAGCTGACAATGAGAGTAGATAAGGAGAAGTTGACATTTACAGTATTTGGTTATTAAAATTCTAATAGATCTGACGAATGCTTCTCTATTGATGTTGTGGATAGGTTCACCAAGAATAAGTTTATATAAGATCATTTGTAGGGCGTGCTTAAAGTAGTTTTAGATACAGGACAACTGCATAATGAAAGAGAGAAACATAACACCATGGAAATGAAGGAATTAACTTCATGGAGGCCAAAGAACTCAGTTAAACCATTAGAGGAGGTGCAACCTCACTCACCAACACCACCATCATTATTTGAGCCTAGTGAAGATGTGGATTTTCTTGGAGTATTCAAATGGCTTGAACCAATACAACCGTCAAACCAATTTGGGCTTTTGGAGGCATTGCACACTACCCACCCAAAGATCTTTGAAGCAAATTTTTTAAGAGTTACGGGAGAGAGTTCATTAGTTGGTGGAGGAAATCAAGGGGTAATTCATAAAATGCCAAGAGCTTGCTAATAAGGAAAGGTGAGTATTCCTTCAATCTCATGACTTCTTCTATACGCTTTTAACATTGAGGACAGAGTTAGATTCATGTTTGGGGAGTTTGGTTTTGCTTGATAGCTTGCTTAGGATCTGTTGCACTATCTTAGATTAGGTTACGTTGAATTTTTCTAAATTTGTTTAGGTTATATTAGGTTTCTTAGTCTGCATGCTTGAAGTGTGTGTGTCTACATATATATATCCTAAAAATACTTCATTTGGATTCAACTAGCTAGATTTACGGATTACCCTTATTCAATAACAATAATTAGAGGCCATGAACTCTAGTTATGCAAGGTAGGAGACTAGCTTTACTTAAAATACTTATGGTTTGCGGGCTATTACATGTCTCCTGAGGAGGGTTCTTGGGTCCGCCCCTCCTAGGGGCCCCCTTCCCCCTAGTCGGGCTCTAAGAGCTCGGATACCTCGGTTATAAAAAAAAATAAAAAAATAAAATGCTTTGCATCACCGATTAAGTTTGAGATTCTAGCCCAATTTTTTAAGCACGACATCCATCACTCGGGTGAGAGTTTGACTAAGAATTTTTATTGTTGAAAATACAAGAAGGCAAATTGAGAATTATAAAATTGAGCTGAATGTGAAAAAAAAAATATTGTGAGCTAAAAAGATATGCTAAGGTTTTGAGAACCATTATAAGGAGCATCATGGAGTGCTTGAAAAAAGACGAAAAATATATAAATAAATAATGCACATGCAACAGAAGAGCGATCTTGGCGACATCGAGAGATCAATCCTTCTAATTTACTCTTTTTCTTCTCTTCTTTTAGTTTGAACACTATAAATTCTTCCTTAATTTTAATTCTTTTAGTTTCCAAGGGGATCTGTGGATTTTAGTTTGAGTTTTAAATTCATATCCATTCATTATGCTTTTAAGTTGATTTATGAAATTATATTCAATGTTATTTATGCTAATTCATGTTTAATGTCTTCGATTCGACTAACCACCGACTAGAATGATTAGAAGAGACCGTTGAACTCGAGAGAAAAATTTTGGATCACGCTAGAATTAGTATAACCTAGGAAAACTTACTCCGAGAGACAGAGATTGTTTGTGAGAGGCATCAAGAGATAGATGATCATCCTAGCTATCTTACTTAGAGTTAGAACTTAATGAACTCCCTTGTAATAATCATAGAGATAGAGTAGGTTAGTATCTCGAAAGGAAGCACACCCTTATTGCATCGATAGGTGGGTAAGAGAGGCTTAGTAATCTAAGGATAATAACATTAAATCGGCTGTTAGCATAATGATAGATCAGGTTAGGAATAAGATTAGATGTAGTTATGAACTTGAGGAGTCATGATTGATTGATTTCTTTAATTAAATATTTTTGTGTCCTTTTGTTTTCTTTAATTATTTTCTCACTTTCTTAATTCGAATTGGTTTGGTTTAAAGTTGCTATTATAAGTTTAGTGGTTAGTGAAATTGACGCTTTACTACATATACTTGCGTGCTTGATTTTAGATTTATCACAATAGGGCCTGTCGCACCAAGCCAACCCCCTATGGAGGTCTAGGTCTATCTCCTAACATGACCCACCCATATTATGTAATATATTATTATATAGTTATATGTTTTAAAATAAATTTTTCTTGATTTATGAATACTTTTATCTTAATAAATTATATAATATTCATTTTTTTTATTAAAATTGTAGAAATTCTTAATTTTTTAAATTTATTTAACTGCAATATTATAAATATGTAAATTTATATCATATTATAAATTATATTTTATATAATAATAATAATCAATTTTCCTTTAAACGGGCCAACCAGCACCCGACTCGATTCGTGAAGGTGTCGGGCAGGTCCGGATAGCCAAATACCTACCCTTCCCTACCCTATTGTCATTCCTATTTACACCCTTATTCACTAAGGTGGCAATTTGGACCCACCTACATGAACCGAACAGGTCTAAAACATTGTGCGCGAGTAAGAACCGATAGTTTGTTTGGCCAAGTTGATCTAGGCCTGCACCACCGCCTTTATATGATGACAATATATAATTGAAACTCTTCTACAAACCCCTAACCCTCCACTCTTCTCTCTTTTACAATCAACCTCTCTCATTTCTAGTTTCTGGTCCTCCTCTTGTGTAACACTGTAATAGACAGATTTGTTGTTGTCACTGTCTCTAAGCTAGCTAGTAGGTTTTACTCAGACTATGAATTTTATTTATGCTGATTGTAGGAGCCCTAGTTTAGATTTTTAAACTCAGGGCATGAGTCGATGGCCAAGGTTACATAGTAATATTATGAATTTAGGGATGAAGTTGAATAATTTAACAGAAAATAGGAAATATCAAGTAAAATTTATGTAACAATTTATGGATTCTCTTGAATACTTATGCACCTCTAAATCCATCTCATGTCTAAATATTCATATGCTTAAAAAGGATATGCAGGACACGTAAATTACCTTGGACGCAATCGAGAAACCATTGGCCCTCGCGGGCCACTAGATCTCTTGCCAAGATCGATTGGCAAACCCAAACACATAAATGAGAGTGCTTACGACCCTTGCTTGACCCTCAATCTAGGAAAGCCTCCCTTTTTTGTACTTCATTAATGAAATGGATAAATATATGATTTATGAGAATTCTAAACATGACTTTGTCGACACTGCCCCAGTTGCTGCTGTTGACCACACTCACCCTCGATTTGTGACCGTGATTGGTGTTCAGGATTGGGTTCTCTCCTCCGCCACACAGATCCAACAGAGCTTGTTGCTGGGATTCAAATGTCGAGGCCACTACTGAGGCTTACTAAGCGAGAGGCAAGGAAGAGAAGAGGGAGAGATAAATGGAAGAGGAGGAGAGAAGGTGTAGAGAAAAAAGATGATGAGAGCGATTTGAGCAGTGATGGGTATCGACCGAAAATCACCGCCGCTGATAAGAGTCACTCAGCAATGGAAAGAATAAAAGATCGAAGATGAAAAGAGAAAATTGAGGCTAAAGAGGAACCAAACACGTAGGAGGAAAGGGAAGGGCACGTGCATTAGAGAGAAGGTTGAAGCTTAGGAAAAAGCTCCACCTGTAGTGCATGCACTGAAGGGGTGAAGATAGATAGACTAAAATAAATGAGCAGAAAAAAGTGCTGAAAGTGGGAACCTAGAGAAAGTATGTGAGTAGAACATTACTGGGTACTCGCTTCCCCCTTCTAGATAGGGGCATTTTTTTTCGAAGTTTAGCTACCAATTTTAGTTATACTAAAAGATATAGATATGAGAAAGAGGATTTAATATGATTGGTAATACTTTCATCCCACAGTCCCGGATTCAATCTCTTCTATGAGACTTCCTATGCCCATTTTATCTCATATTTCTTTAACTTTTTCTAGGCATATATACATCCTTTGTACACCAAAAAAGATATAGATTTAAAATTTTACATTTGATTACGAAAAATCACACACTCGAGATATTAAATGTATTTGAAACTTTATTTAATCATTTATTTATGTGTTTATTTTCTTGTGCAAAATAATAAAATTCGTACATAATATAAGTTCACCTCTAATGCTATTATTATGTTGGAAGGCTTCTACTTCTTGATGTCTTTTTATGCTTCTTAAATTATCCCTTTACACATTAAGTTTACTTTAGTAACCATTAGATTAAGAAAAAAAAGTATAATTATGATGATAAATTGACTAATATGTAAATAGTTGTTAATTACCTTTTCCTTTTCTTCACTTTCACTTTATCTTTCTCTCCTCTCTTATTTATGAAAAAATCTTAAACGGTCATACCTCACAATAGCGTATTGAGAAAGAATCACTCAAATTGCTTTGATTAGTAATAATTATTGCAGCTGCTCAAGTGATTAACATTAATTTGCTCATTTTTCACATTTTGATCACGTCACATGATGAGATTAAATCACTAAATAATTTCTCCTTGTTTAAGCGTCATTTTTCTCCCCTTCTTCTCTAAATTATTTATTTATTTATATCAGTCAAAATTTTCTCTCATTTTTATTATTTAGTATTTGTATTTAAATTACTGAAGATTTTTATACTTAATACATTAACTAAACT
The DNA here is from genome assembly GCA_025802135.1 of Lagerstroemia fauriei. Classification (NCBI taxonomy): domain Eukaryota; kingdom Viridiplantae; phylum Streptophyta; class Magnoliopsida; order Myrtales; family Lythraceae; genus Lagerstroemia; species Lagerstroemia fauriei. The sequence continues at coordinate 3,626 of JAOYND010014391.1, read as the reverse complement.
AAGGTTTTGTTAAATTATTTACATGTTTGCTTTTTCACTAAGTTCATTTAATTACAAATTCGTGTTATGCACTGGTCAACCTCTATAATCACCGTATATAAACCCTTCAAAGAATTAATAATGTTTTATAATTAATTACAATAAATTCAAATGTATTTATTTTTTCGGCATTAATTTTCAGTATTATATAAATTTTTTATAAAAATTTAAAAGTTAGATGACTTAATATATGCTATACTAGATGGCGATCCGTGATATATATGAATTTTGCTATACAATAAAATGGACAAGAAAAATAATATATAAATAATTAAATAAATTTTTAATTATTATTAATATTTATAATGTGTGATTTAAGAAAATAGAGTGCTTTTTTGTATATAGTAAAACAGGTGGAGAGGTAGTTGTAAAAAAATCTTTTATGTACGACTCCTATAAAAATTCTCTTGCTTGCAGTCCTTTGTAAGACCACTCATACATGTACTTTGCTTATGAACTTACTTGAATCCATGGGCTTATGGGATGTTTATAGGCCGAGAGAGAATAAACTTCTCGTTATAAAAAAAACTGTCTGCAATAAAAGAGAGAAATTGATTGAAGAAAAAGATTTGACAGTTACATATTAATAAATTTACCATCACACCTCTATTTTTATCTACGGTATTTTAAAAATTAAATTTTATACTTCAATTGGTAGTTTGGAAAATTGAAAAAACCAAAACTCTTATCTGTTTGCATATATATAAACTAGAGGGTGACCCGTGCTACGCACAGAATTATCAATAATATGTTATATCATAAAAAGAAGTAGTTTAAATCAAATGAAAATGAAGCAGAATAAGGGAATTGGAAAAATTTTCGATAAATAAAGTAGATTTTTTTGGAAATTATGAATATTGCAAAGAGTTAGAAAATTTTAAAAGAGTGAAAAGAGATTGTATGATTAAGGGAATCACAGGAAACATTAACATTTAACAGAATATGAGAAAATAAAATAGATAATTATACTGAAATTATGAAAATGATGAAAAATTATTTTCACATCTTCTATTATTTTATTTTAAATTAAATTTGATCAATGATAAGCTAAATTTAACTGACAATAGTAAGTATAGCAGTCTTAATTTTTATCAATATACTACGTTAATTTTACTTTTTCATTTTTACAATTTCGAATTATTCATTCAAAAAACGTAATATATTTTTGCTACTAAAATTGTAGATATTGAGTGAGATAAGAGAATCTAAACAGTTAACGAAAGATCTTTGCTGTTAAGATCGTAAATGTGGAGTGGGAGAAAAATGACTGAAATTATTGATTTGCCCTTAGTATGAAAATCAGATGCATGTCATAAATTTTAATATGTAAATTAGATTAAGGGTAAATATGGAAAGTCAAAAAAGACACCAAACTTCCCGTGGGTTTGCATATAATAGTATAGATAATAATATATAATATATAGATAGATATAGAATAGAAGATATAGAGGTATATTAGTTTTATTATTTTATAAAAATAGATCCGGATTGACACAATTACTTAAGTTGTTAGTTAGTGTCACGTAGAGGCAATGGAGAGAACAATCTTGTGCAGGGTAGTAATGGGCTGAGTCGTTCTACACTCTTGGCTTGTTTGCCTGTTTCGGACAGTGTCCCACTACAATTGACCCGTGCCCAACCGGTAACCTTACAGTCTTACACCGTTTTGATTCAATTTACAAAAATAATTAATAAATATTATATTAAATATAATTTAAAGTATAATGTAAATTCATTCATAATAACATAGTTAATATAACTAAAATTTATATGATTTAAAAAGAGTGAATGTTATTCGATTTAGTAAAATAAAAGTTATCACAAATTAAATAAAATTAACTTACGAACGTATAATTATATAATAGTGTTAAGTCTCAAAATTGGCACAACTCTCCACCCAAATTACAAAAATAGCATCAAGTTATAACAAATTTGAGAAATAGCACCAAGTTGTGCTAATTGTCATGTTTGCCCCTCAAGTTACACTATTCATCATCTTCAAGCTTCCTCCCCGTTCCAGATTTGAAGAGGCCAAAGGTAGCCCTCCACGACCACTCCAATCACGGCCAAGCCAACGACGGCTCGGCAAGGCCATCCCCGACCCTCTCCATCCCATTCTCCTCTCCGGTCGCACCTCCGTTCCATTCCCGGTCGACGTCTCTCTCTCTCTCCTGTCACTTTCACTCTCTCTCTCTTCCTTTCGGCACCGCCCCGACATTGCCAGTTCTGACGTCCTGCATGTAGCGATAGCAGCAGCGGCTTGGGGGCTCAGGCTTGGGCATCGGGGCAGCAGCGGCGGCTCCGGGGCTGGGGCTCAGGCTCGGGTGTTTTGGGGGCAGCGGTGGCGTCGGGCATTGGGGGTGTAGGTGGCGTCCGGCGTCGGGGGTGGCGGCGGCGTCAGCGTCGGGCGTGGGAGGCGTCGGGTGTCGGTGGACGGTTGGACGCAGTGGGGAGAGTGAGTTGAGGAAGGCAGCAACAGCCGAAGAATCGGGAGAGAGAGAGAGAGAGGGAGGCGACAGCAGATGATTGAAATTTTTAGGGTTTAGAGTGAATGACAGGAGTAAAGATGGAATATTGAAAAAATTATTAAAATTTATCTTATATACTAGTGTTATTTTTAAAAGCTATTATAAAGTGGTGCTATTTTTGAAAATACTCTCTCAAATAGTGCTAGATAAATTCACCTCTTATATAATATAATATTATAAAATGGGTAGGGACATGACAAACGAAATGAGAGACCCAAACCCGGAACAAGACTTGCCCCGTTATAGTACAAGTTGGGAAGGGGCCATCCCTACTCTTTTTTTCTTTTTATAACCGAGGTATCCGAGCGCCTTCCGAGCCCGACTAGCGGTGGTTGTTACACCTCCTCCTCGGGCACACGCATAGCTCACAAATCACGTGTGCCAGGTAAGTTAGGATAAATTTTGACTGGCTTACATCCTGAGGGATTGAACCCACATTGCCTACTATCCGGGCTGGCCCCTCGGAGGCGCCATCCCTACTTGCGTTAATATGTCAAAATTGGAGCTCCTGAGGTGGCGCTAGGTGGCAATTTTGATCTGTCGACGTGACTCGATCCGGTCTGGTAGATTTTGATCAGGTAAGACACCATAATGTAAGGCCCCTTTTGCACTGCCTGGCACGCTTTGTATTATGACGGCACAATAAAAAAAATTAGAGGAGATTCATACTCCACACGAAAATGAAAATAAATAAGTGAAATATTAAAAAATCACACAATTAAACTGCTAATTTGTAACACCTTATAATTTTATTTATATAAAATAATTAAATTAGTTTACAATAATAGACAAAATATTCAAAACTATTGTCATATTCCGTAATTATATAGATCTTTATAGTGTGTATTTTTGGTAAATTAAATATAAAAGTAGGCAGTGAGTTTATAAAAAAATAAACTAATTTTATATATAATAAAAAGCTGGTAAAAAATTGTATGAAATAAGAGAAAGGAAATTGTAGTAGAAAAAGGTTTAACAATTATATATTGATAAATTTATTGTTATAATTATAATTTTTCTTAATTTGATAAATATTAAAAATTAAATTTTATACGTTAA
>JAOYND010014390.1:0-22881 GCA_025802135.1 Lagerstroemia fauriei | reverse complement strand
ACCTCTAAGCTTCTCTCTCTCTCTCCTTCCTTTTAACTATGGCGTGGGAAGAGAGAACTTTATATGTGTTTTTTTTTAAGGAAAACCTAGCAGTAACAAACAAACAGACAAACAAACAGCAATGGTTTCTGCTTTACTCGTTACTCAAGTGAAATGTACCTTTCCCGAGCTCTCTCTCTCTCTACGCCGCACAGTACAGAGAGAAAGGGACACGAAGAAGGAGTAGAGAGAGAGAAGCACGATCAGTATCTAGAGGGGGGAGAGAGAGACTCTCGTAGCTAGGGTGAGACTCGTTGGTGGGTTTTGTTGGTAAATTTGAGAGCTTGAAAATTTTCTATCCAAAAAAAGAAAGCTTGAAAATTGAGATTAGAGAGAGTGAGAGGGAGGGAGAGAGACGGAGGGATCAGTATTTCTAATTACTTAGATTTTTTTATTTTTTTTTCTTTTGATAATTAGATACAAGTGGATTATCAAGAATACAAATATTTATAATTTTTTAAAATAAAATGATGGTAAAGAAAATATATAATGATATGAAAAGTAAATATACTTCTAGTATAGATTGTACAGTATAGGAAGGCAATTCATTTTTTAGGTTTCTTCATAAAGTAAAAGATCTCACTCGATCTACTCGTGCAGAAAATAAAAACGAAAGGGAAAGTAAAGAAAAGAAAAGGCAGATAAAAAGAGAAGGACGGTGACGTGGAGGGTTTGTGTGAACCCACTGCACATAAAAACTTCAAGAAAAAAGAAAAAATAAAATTTCAAAGGAAGTTGTCACATGAGGGCTAAGGAGGTTGTCAAGTAAGGGTTTAAGGGCTGTAACTATGTTTTAATATGTTAAGGATATAGATGTCATTACGAATTGATGATGGTTTTTTTTTTATAAAGATTGGATTAAAAATTCAGTAAGGGGTGTAATCGTAAATTTATTATAAACAATAACTACTCATTCTTTTACCGTAGATATTTCAATCCACGCTTTTCAATGCGAAACAATTTATAAAAAAACACGCAATTTACTTTTTTTTCAAAAAATCAAACGTTTTACATTTAAAACATTGTATTCGTAAATTAGGTCAAATAATTAAGTTTAAAAAATAAATTATATAGTTTTATTTCATTTTCAAATCAAATCAAATTCTTCAAATTTGAAAAATTAGATTAGATGCTGGCCCGTGCTACATAGGAAAAAATAAAAATAAATAATTGTGAAATACTGGAATAAATTCAAATAATTATATCATTTATTTATAGTTTATTATAATTTAATTCATTTAAAATCCGTTAACTTATAGTACTTCTCAATTTTCATTAGTATACTACTAGAGGGTGACTCGTGCTACGCACAGAATTATCAATAATACTTTATATTATAAAAGGAGTAGTTCAAATAAAATAAAAATGAAGCAGAATAGGATAATTGAGAAAATTTTTGATCAATAAAGTAGATTTTTTTGGAAATTACAAGCACCGCAAAGAGTTGGAGAATTTTAAAAGAGTAAAAAGAGATTGTATGATTAAGAGAATCACGTAAAACATTTAATAGAATATGAGAAAATAAAATAGATAATTATATTGATATATGAAAATGATTAAAAGATTATTTTTATATCTTCTATTATTTTATTTTAAATTAAATTTGATCAACGATAAGCTAAATTTGACTGACAGTAGTAAGTATAGTATTCTTAATTTTCATTAGTTAATTTTACTATTTCATTTTTACAATTTTGAATTATTTGTTCAAAAAATGTGATGTATTTTTACCCCGAAAATTGTGGATATTGATTGAGATAAGAGAATCTGAACAGTTAACGAAAGATCTTTGTAGTTAAGATCAGAGATATGGAGTGAGAGAAAAACGACTGAAATGATTGATTTGCCCTTAGTATGAAAATCAGATGCATGCCATAAATTTTAATATGTAAATTAGATTGAGGGTAAATATGAAAAATAAAAAAAAGACACCAAACTTCCCATGGGTTTGCATATAATAGTATAGATGTCAATATTACTTTTTCATTTTTACAATTTTAAATTATTCGTTCAAAAGATGTTACTAATTTTTACTGCTAAAATTGTAGATATAGAGTGAGATAAGAGAATCTGAGCCGTTAACGAAGGATGTTTGCTGTTAGGATCATAGATATGGGGTGAGAGAAAAATGATTTGAAATTATTGTTTTATCCTTAATCTTGAAATCATATACATGTAATAAATTTTAATATGTAAATTAGATTAATTACAAATATGAAAAAGGTAAAATATATCAAATCTCCCAAACGTTTGCATATAATAGTGCATAGAATCTATAGATAAAAATTATATTTTTTTATTTACTGACAAGGTACTCATATATACAAATATAAAGTGATATGCATGCGCGAGATATTCTACTTTTACAACATATTCTACTTGAGTTTTTTTATCGGGTAACTTACAAATCAATAAAATTAGGGTAATTTTTATTTAAAATTAATTTAATAATTTTTTCTTAAATTAAAATTAATATTAGTTATGAAAAAATATTAAGATAACTTTGTATAAGAAATTAGTGTAAATTTTAAAAAAATCAAATATAATTTTATCTTGCGGTGAAGAAAAAGGATCATATGATTAGTCACCTTGGTATTTAATATCAGGTTAAATAAAAATAATAAAATAAAAACTGTGATTTTAATTTTAAAATATGAAATGTCGGACTTAAATTGAGAATGAAAACAAACCGTATAATTTTATATTTAAAATTTAAAATTTAAAATGTTTAACCTAAGAAATGAAATTAAACTATATGATTTTATTTTTTAAATTTAGAAGGTTTAGTTTTATTAACAAAAAAGAATAAATTACGTATTTTTTTATGTGATTTACCCTACATATTATCTCATAAATCACGATACGCTGTGCCTATCAATGTATGAAAGAATAAAAAAAATGTTTTTCGTTCCTCTTCTTATTTCTTAAAAGGGGAGTTTAAAAAAGGATTATCTCAAACATGAAAATCATTTTTGTACAATTTTACATTTAGTCATCCAAAAAAGAACAGTGAAATGAGCAATTTTTCTTAATTTTCCTATGTAATGTTCGTTTTACCAAATTGAGAAGAAAATTGTTAATCGAAATGTACTTTATTAACTCTTAGGCTTTGTTTGGATTGAAGGATTCAGAAGAATTTGGAGGGAAGGGATTTGGAGTGATAGAATAATCCCTTATTTATATAAATTATTAGAAGGAATTTGGAGGGATTTGCATCCCTTCAAAGTTCACTTTTTAAATTCCTCCGATTTGGGGGAATTTGGAGGGGTAGCAAATTTTTAGACAAAAATACTCATTGTAAATTCTTAAAAGAAACACTAGGCACACCATGATTTCGCATCATATAATTACACAAACACACATGTCATCCTTTGCTCGATCATCACCAAGCCACGACCACAACAAGCTTTCCCTTTCTCGACCACCACCAAGTCGCAACCACAGAGCCTCCTAAGACTACCACGAAATCACAACATTGTTCGAGTTTCAAGATCATCACGAAACAACTGTGCCTCTCTTACGTTTTTCTCTCGTTCCATTGGTCTTCCAAATTAAAATGGTAAAATTGTCAAATTAACTTTTTTATTCCTCCAAATCCATCCTCTAATAATAATATCTAAACAGGTGATTTAAATGAATTAATTATCCCTCCAAATCTCTTTTCTCCAAATTCATCAATCCAAACATAGTATTAAGGTCACATTTATTATTTGGTGTAATGGAATAGGAAGTAATGAATTTAATATAATAAAATGTAATATTATCGAGAAAAAATAGTGAAATTTTTGTGCTGATCTTGAAAATGAAAAGAAATGAATTTCACATAAATTTGGTAAAAAATATGTTGGAATGAGATTTGATGAATTTTTCGAACGAAAATACATTCCATGAATTTAAGTAAAAATTCAGAGATGTGCGTATCAATTTTCAACGGTAAAACTGCATAAATACATGATAGAATTAGGGGTGTAAACGAGCCGAGCCGGACCCGAATCTATAAGGTTCAAGCTCGGCTCGTTTAGCAATTTTGCCAGCTCGTACCCAAGCTCGAGCTCGGCCGAGCCCAATATTTTAAGCTTGGGCTCGGCTCGTTATAGTAAATGAAGGCCTGTCGAGCCTATACGAGCCCGACCAAGAAAGAAAATATAATGTAAGCGAGGGGTTGGCGTGTCAATTATAAAGAGCGAGGAAGGCGAAGGAGGAAGAGGATGAGAACTAATTACGATTAGTTTCGTAAATATGTGAAAAAGAAGGAATCAAGAACTCTGAATAAGAATCTGAGACAGTATATTGATTTTTTTTTATTTTTCTCAAGTTAAATAATAATAGTAGTTATTCTTATACAAACTAAATAGCTTTTTTAGGTTTGGGAGTTTCACGAGCCGATTATCATTAGGCTTGGCTCGGCTCATCTAACTAACGAACCCGAGCCGAGCCAAGCTCGAGCTTGTTAATGTCAAGCCTAATTCAAGCTTCCATCAAGTTGATGCCAAACTGTTCGTGAATCGTATTATCTCATTTACACCCCTAGATAGAATACATATTATGTCCCTACCAGATTCATATTTACCAAATATAACATAAAATTATTGCCAGTAAAAAATGAGACGGGAAGATAAAATACTCATTGCATTTCGATCAGTTTTTTATGGTTCATACATAAAAAAGAAAACTTATCTTAGCTAAATCAATACATACATCTAACTCCCCACCTTTAGTTGATAAATTAGAGGTTCACTCGTACCACGTGCAAATTTTATTATTTTGTCAAATCAATGAAAAAAGCGAACATATAAATGACTAAATAAAAGTTTACTAGCAGTTAATTTTTTAGTTTGTAATTTTTGATAAATTAAATATAAAAATAAATAATGAACTTAGAAAAAAAATTGATTGATTTTATATAATGAAATTGGTAGAGAGGTTACTGGAGAAGAATGTATGGGAAATACAGGAGAGAAGAGATACAGTAAGAGTGGAGAAAAAAGTGCATGGTTATTATTGGATTTACTTTTACAATCTTATTTTCTCAGTGTAATACCAAACTCGTCATGAGCTTTTAATTAGAGGGTGATCCCTGTTACATGTGAATTTTATTATATAAAAATTAAATGATAAATAAAATAAAAAGGATGAGTTATTTTATAGTATAAAAAGAGAGAGGAAAAACAGAGAAAAAGAGAGTAGAGAAATATTTGTAGCTTAGTACAAGTAAATTTATCATTGCAACCTTATTTTTTATTATAATTGTTATTGAAAATAAATTTTATGCACTAATTGGTAATTTAAGAATGTGAAAAGGATAAAATATGAGGTTCCTTTCTATGTGTAATTTAGGAGAAATTATTAGGTGATCATACCTCATTATGTGTCATAAGAAAATATCAATCAGAATGTGATAAACGAGTAAATTAGTGTTAATCACCTGAGCAGTTGCCATAATTATTACTAATCGAAGTAATTTGATCGGTTCTTTCTCACAATGTCATTGTGAAGTAGGACTTTCTAAGATTTATAGATAAACAATTTTTATTCGGGTGATTGAACTGAATAATATCTAGATGCCACTTTTAATTGATTGATAAAATAATACAATTTGCGCATGGCACCAAATTTGTAATTTCACTCTCTTATGTTGCTTCCACCTTCGTCATTTGGGTGAGGTGGAATTACTATTTTACCCTTTTGTTGACTGATATGACTCAAATTTGAATTAATCATGACGTTTTTGGTTTTCTAAAGGGGACTTTAGAAATTTTTGAAGTGTCTCCCGCCCAATGATAAGTGCAAGATTTCAAAATTCAAGAGAACGGAGAACAATGGAAATCGCACTTTCCCGGTGGAAAATGACAATAATGGGAAAAAGGGTTTCTTAATTTTCCAGAAAACATCGTCTTCCTCTTCCTTTCACGAATGGAAACCAAAGTTTGAGGTCAACCACTTTTGTCTACATTTCCATGGTAGAAATCTATCACTGGGAGTGTGACGATTGGCAATCACTTAAATTCGAATCTTTACTTAATTTAGAAATCTCAAGATTATAATTTCTACTATATTCAGTAGAATATTGATCGATAAAGATCAATTATAATTACTCCTATCATATTGCTAATTACTCAACTAGCTTAACTGTAATCACCCGAGTTGCAAGATCAGGACATCGCTTCCCTGTAATCACCCGAGTCGCAAGAATTCAGCACACCGCGCCGAAGAGATTATTGATAAATAACTGGTATGAAAAATACCAACCTGACCCAGAAGAGACTTTGACTCATATCCAACCTAAAAGTTTAAGCTATTAGTTGGTGGTACCCGATTCTCTTATAAACCTAAGTTTCTTCTTCAACTTAGTCGATGTGAGATTTAACTCTCAACACCCGCCCTCACGTGACAACAGATTCACATTTGATATGTTCCCTCAACAACTGAGGTCGAACTGAGCATTTTTCTTCTGATTCGGGCGAGAGGGATAAACTACCATGAGGCGAGTCTTCTCTTCCGTCATTAGGCTAACATACAAGTCATACTTTTTTTCGTACTCGATAAACTGATCACGAGCTGAGCATTTTCTTCCGATCTCAGGCTTAACAGGCAACGAGTTTCATGCTCTGGCTTGGCGTGGTGTGGGTTCAGGATCGACTTGCTCTGATATTATGAAAAATATTCACCTGACCCCCAAGAGACTTGGGCTCATATCCAACCACAAAAACTTAAACTATTAGGTGGTGGTACCTAATTTTCTTATAAACTCAAGTTTCTTCTTCAACTTAATCGATATGAGATTTAACTCACAATATGGTAGAATGACATTCGTAGAGGTGGCAATTTATGCACAGCTTGATAATGGCGCGACCTTATAACACATAGCTTAGGCTCGATGTTATAGGACGTGCCAGACCAAAGCATGTACGAAACCACACCGATATATTGCAGTGAAGATGAAACTACGATCTCAAAGCGTTTGAATAACAATGCTCTAGAGAGATCACTCTCATAGCCCAGCTTATACTGTAGAGAATCTCGTTGTTCAAATCATCTTGATAAAACTGAATAAAGGTACGTCATTGTCACGATAGGTCAAAACCTATAAACTCACCGACTTCCCCACCTTGGAACGAGCAGTTTGTTCATCAACAGACTCATTTTTACAGTGGTAAGTGTCTCTTTCGTACTAAAGCATAGAGATACCTACAAATTCCGTTAATGCTCTGCTCCTCAGGTTTCGAAACCTCGTCAAACCGATGCTCTGATCGAGTCGAATTTACCGACTCATACGAGGCACGGAGATTTCACCGTGGTCAAAAAAGTAATATTTTTGGTACATAGGATGCTGCATGACAATAAGGATGGGAAAGGTTATGAAGTTTCATTTTCAAAGAGGCCAATTTATACACATGGATGGACCGGTGTCCACCGTATGATTGGTGGGAGTCGGGGAGAGAGTGATTAGTACTTATTCGAGGTTGACAAATTCAGTCCCACCCAATGGGAAGACGACACGTGTCATTTCGATAACGAAAAGTCCTAACTGTATGATGGATGACCACGATTCCCATATCCTACACAGCCATAAAGCTGGAGCATTTTCTAATACATCCATCATGACTTAGTGGGCTAATGTCTCTCTCTCTCCATTTCTTTCCTTTGTGAGGCCTAGAAATTAGAACCGATATGGATTAATTCAAATTAGACACATACTCGTGTTATGTATGAAAAGAAAATAAAAATAATTAAATGTAGAATACTTAGATGAATATGTATAATTAAATTATTTAATTATGACGTAATGCAATTTGATTTACTTGAAATTCGTTAACTTAAAGTAGTAAGCGTGACATTCTTATTGTGTATAAGATGTCAATTTTACCTTTTTGAAGTTTATAATTTTAAATAATTCGTTCAAAAAGTGACAGATTTTTGCTGCTCAAATTGTCGATATTTAGTGATGTAGAGTGAGAATGAAGAATTGAGCAGTTAATGAAAGATTTTTACTGTTTAGATCGTAGATATGGTGCAAGAGAAAAATGAATGAAATTACTTCCTTAATTTGGAGGATTTTATAAAGTATATGCATATTATAAATTTTATTATTTAATTAGATTAATGACAAATATGAAAACACTGAACTTCCCAAGCGTTTGCATATAATCGTATAGATAGATCTATCTATTATCTTTTTCTCTCAACTAAAATCCCACACTTGACTCTTTTAAATGGAGAAAATTTATTACTGACGAAGCTCTACTCCCCCATCAACTGACACGACCTGGAATCTGAATCAATCAGATGATTGGATTTCTAAATATAAGGTGATGCGCACTGAAAACACATTCTTGTATCCAGGAATTTGAGCTATTGCGATAACTTGTCAGCCATTCCATCACTGTTCGGTATCATTTACGTGAGCATAATAGATTACTATGTATGAATGCATATGATTGCCATAGAGCCAAGGCCTCGGTGTGTCGCACGTAGACATGCCATGTCCATGCCAGAGGCTCACGATAATGAATCAAAGTGGTGAATACAGTCCCATCCAGATCAAGGCTAGCCCGGCTATCAGGTGCGTGAAGTGGGCATCACTTCCACACACATTTGCCAGTTTTATGCAATAGATGATTGCATCGAAATTGATATCTAGGAGAACGATATTATAGCAAATGAGGTTTGCACATCTTTGAGGGTTTTTTATGAGCCATTGGAGCGTATGAGGCAACCTTTGGAAGTATCATGATCAATCTGAAAATGAAGGATTTCCATGACTCACATGGCGAGGTGGGCCCCCACACCACTTGAGATGATTCCCATCCCATCAGTTGCTTCTTTGTTGTTGGGGAAGTGTGTGGGCCCCATGGGCTATCACTTTCCATTCCACGACACCATCAATTCCTCCTTTATTATTATTTAAAATTTCAATAAATTCCGGTTAATTTATATTTGAGTCGGGCCAACGTAAGATTCTTTTAATATAAATTTTTTTTTATTAATAAGATTTAAATTTAAGATTTTCAAATGAAAGATATCGAAATTATTTCAATAATTTCATATTAGTTTTTCTCTATATGTACCTTTTAATATTCAAAATTTAATAAATGCTAATCAGTTCACATTTGAAATACTTTAGTCAATGAAATAATAATAATAATAATAAACTGCTAATTATTAATTTTCTGTATTAGCGAGATTTAAAATCAACAACTAACTTGAAATTGATTCTTCTAATTGCCCATAATTAAAAAATATATAATTAGTCGGTGGTGAAGGCCACCGACTATGGTACTGGTGGATTGACCAAAAAAAGGCCAAGAGGATGAAAGAAATCGCTGTGTTTTCCATGATTTATTGCCACTTTTGAAATAAATTTATTTTTTTCTACTGACAAATTAGCTCGGAAATGCCACCGAAAAATATTATTTTTGGAAGCATAATTCTAAAATTGGATCGTATATTTTTTTCTGATAATGAAGAGTTTATTTTTTTTCCAAATCATAAACACTCTACAAGTTAATATATAACCTTAGTTTTTTTTATTTAGCTGGAAAATGAGATATAAAAAATGTTTATACCGATAATATACAAAAAATGAATATAATTACATTTTTCTTTGAAAAATATTTATCCTTTAAAAGCTTCATGTAGAAATAAAAATTTTAAAATGTGAAAGTAATAAAACAAAAAAGAAAAAGATAGTTGGAGGCAATGAAGAGGAGGACAAGCAGTGGGAATAGTACGAACTCGTTATGTATTACACGCTGAATATTTACTCCAGTGGGAGCATGATACATTCTTTCTTCTGCCTTTTGTTACTGGCAGCATATTTTCTTTCTACTCATTTTTTTTAATGTTTCTTTCTATTCCTTTTTATTCCTTCACAACATACAAAATCACTTAACATATTTGAATTAGGGCTGTGCAAAATAACCAAAAAACTGAGCCGAACCGGAAAATCGAACCGAACCAAAATAAAAAATAACTGAATCGTTCAAACAAGTTTACTAACGGTTCGATTTTTTTGTCGAGAACAGGTTCGGTTAATTACTTGATATCGTTGGTTCGGTTAATTGCGGTCAACCAAACCGAAACATTTTCTAATTATTAATTAAATAAAATTTAAATACATAATTTTAAACAAAAATATTTTTTTACTTAAAATTTTGCAGTTCGGTTCAGTTAATTTCGAACCGAATCAAACCGATTGTGTTTTGTATAGTAAATTTTATTTATTTATATTAAAAAACGGTTAACCGAATCGCTAGAACCGGTTTTAAACAATTCATTTTTTTCTTCTTCAAATGGTTACAGTTCAGCCCCTACCATTAGAACCGAACCAAACTGGAAATGTGGTCTAGTTCGGTTCGGAACGGTTTTTCGAAACCGAACCATGCACACCACCAATTTGAATAATATAAAAATAAGATAATATGAAGACGAAGACTTTATTTGATTATGTACACTACAGAGTTAAAAGAATAAATAATAAATAAGTTCTAATATAATACCCGAAACCTTTGATATCTTAAAGGTTCCAATTTCAAGATTGAACAAGGTGGGAATCAGATTCAAAATTTAGGAACCGGTCTTATATATATATGGTAGGATTTAGGTGCCATAAAAAAATGCAGGGTACATTGACACGATCACTCATATAAAATTGCACGAGTCATCTTAGTGGATTTAGGAAAAAAAATTAAATTTTTTTTGTCCATTCTGGGGCACAAAAAAATGTCACGAAGGGCAAATTGGAGTTAACACCAATCAAAAAGAATTTTTTTCTCCCAAAACTACCCTCCAAAATGTTTAAATCGGAGAAATAATCTGTAACATATATGTAGCCCAATCTAATACGTGGACTGGGCTGAGGTGGGCCGACTCCGTTGGGTAATTACCCGACCCGGATGTATTGAAAATGACAACCGACCCGAGTGACGTCACCGTTCTTTGTTTAGGCCTGACCTTCGCCTTCTCTGGCTTGTAATTCCTCTTCACCGTCTCCTCCTGTACTTGAACTGCACGTGCGTCCTCGGCGGAGGCATCGTCTGGCCGCCTCCGCCGCTGACGGTCTCCGTCTCCTCCTTCCTTCAAGAGCTATGAAGTTCTCCCGGCTCAGCCACCTTAACGCTCTCGCCACGCGCCGATTGGAGCTTCCATCGCTCCAGCATTCCTCCAGCCCATCACCTCCGCTCCGCCGGTGGCTGTTGAAGGCCGGAGCCGTATTTCATTCGATTTTGGAGTGATTATCAATGAGGGAGAGTCAATAATCATTTGTAATTTAAGCAAAATCAAAGCTCACAGTACACATGTTCTTAAGCAGTCTATAGCGACAATCCAGCCACCTCGCTGTGCAATGTTCGACCTTTTGCATTCGATGACGATATATATCAGACGAATCTAATAATCAGTATTTAGCACCAATCATGTTAGCATAGAGTCGTGCCTAATATAGCATACTTTTACCAAATATTTTTAACAAATGCATAAAAGAAATTCGAATCTGAGTCTTGCACTTTACAAACCATATAAAGAGTGAGTTTTGAACTATTTGATTATGTGTAATGGGTGCATTTTCACATTACACAATGAGATAAAATTGTTTAAGATTATGTATCGAATTAGAACAACTTATTCCAAAAAATTATACATTCAATTTTTTGGAAAAAGTTGTTCTAACTGAGGACCAGAAAAGGATATTGAGATTTTTCGGTCTGAATTACTGGTATCCAGAAGCCCACCATTGGTCATGACTAATCTAGTTCGAATTGGGAAAACCCACTAGGGTAAAACTCTCCCAATGTGAATTTTCTCCATTCACAAGACTCGAACTCGAGACCTTATTTAAGAGAAAGATATGTCTTATCACCTCAACTAATTCACTTCGGTGGATATTGAGATTTTTGGATTTCCCATCAGTCGATGTATATCTACAAGAAACGGCAAGTGAAGTCCCTTTGAAAGTCTTTCTTTACTTATTAGAAAGTCCTCAGTGGAGCGGTCATACCACGTAAGCGATATAGTGGTCCGTCTGTCCAATTAGAATTCACTATTTATATATATATGACCAATTAGAGTTCACCATTTGTTAGGTTATCTTACATATTTTCCAGAACTTTTTAGAGTTTAATAATTATAACTATGTAATTGTTAGTTACGGATATACCATGTCAGCATTGACATGTGATACGACCGCACCGCTAAAGATTTTATCCTCGTAGGCATACAATATAAGGGAATAAGAGAAATGGAAAATAAAGGGTATCAGGAATTCTAATAATTAGAACCGAAATCAAGAATCTTATATCCTAAATTTATGATGATATGATCGTATCAAGGGAAAGAATGTGTAACAGTTATACGACATGACAGTTCTGATGTGGTACCACAAACCAATAAATTTAACTATTTGAAGATTTTTTCAAATAAAAATCCTAAAATAAAAAAACCCTAAAAAAATTTAATTTTATTGATCTGTGACATTATATTAGCACTGTCACGTGGTATACACGTAACGCAGTTTGTCCCGTGTCAGACATTGTTCCTCAAGAGACAACATGAAAAGTTTTCGGACACTTCCATGACTGATGCTGAAATTCGCGAATTAAAGACTGCCATAACCGTTTGCCGGCCACTTGGCTGAACTGGCTGGAAGGGAATTCGCTGTGGGCGAGAGAGGCCCATAGTAATGTGGCGTAGTCACGTGGGGATTCTCAGGCTTCAAGCCCATCCCTCCCTCATTAACTAACTCAGCTGGATTTGATTCACATCCGGTACTAAAATGCCTCTCAATCCCATTGCCGACCACATGAATATATTTATCGTTGGACGAGAGAGTGGACTCGAACCGATGAAGGAGGTATAAGCCAGTCAGGTCGAAGTGAAGTAACTGGGATCGGACTCCTCTTGTTGAGGAATTGATCTCACATCAGACAAATAAGATGTTGACACTCGGTTTATAAAAGAGTGGGTATTACTAACCTATCGACTTAAACTTTTGGGTCAGACATGGACCCAACCTCCCATAGGCCTAGGTTGAAATTTGTTATAATATCAGAGCCAGGTTCTCACGTGAGCTCACATTATGTCATGCTCGTTATCCGACTCTTGGGTAATTCGGGTCCATTTAGAAGATTATCACAATATTATGCAATTTCTTTGAGAGATGTAAAAAAAATTTTGAACAAAAATTTAAAAAAATCAATTTTTGATACAATATCTTTTTAAAATATTACAGTTTTGTACGAAACCGTCCATTTTCTGTTAAAGCCCTCCTTGTGCTCTTATATTGTTCATCACTCTTGGATTCTGCTTCTAGATCCGACCCCTGTTTGCAGCTCCATCTCCTGACGCCTTGATCTGTATCAAACTTCTATCGATTTAATGAATACGGTACGGTATTTTAAAAAATTATTTCAATCCGATTTATGGAAGTAATTAAAATGCATATTCGAATCAGATCAGCCATAGGAGGAATTGTTAATCATTAAAAGACATTCACTTGGTACTGAGAATCGATTTAAGTTGATGCAATTCAATTACCACTCATAGTCCTACCAACCAAACCAAGCATTGTATAATTGTGTTTCCACTTCAATCCCCTTACTTTTACAAATAATATTTATTTGGCCGATCTCTGCTGTTATTTTAAAGAACGGTACTGAATTGATATTTTCTTCTGTTAATCAAAGAATGTTTCCGGACTGTGTGACAATGCTGACGTGATATATCTATTTAATAATGCTTGAAAATTATACCGCATCCCGAATGGTGAATTTTGATTCACAATTTTGGTTGAACAAATATACCGCATTAATATAGTCACGTGGTGTATCTGATACACCGACCAATATGTGCCAATCGAGATAATTCGACACCTCTTCTCCTTAGGTAAGGTCTCGGATTCAAATCACGAATGGAGAAAATTTACATGAAGAGAGCTGTACTGCCTTAATGGGTCAAGTATGATTCTAACCGAGATTGGTCAGTGTTTATTAAATTTCTAAATATCAGATAGTACGGATCAAAGTAATAAAAAAAAAGAGGGTGGAATCATTCTATAAAATACATCAGAAACTGTTGATGAATGAGTTGACACTATTAATGAAATGTCGGTGGGTTGGTCCTCCTAACAATGAAATTCTTTTGTCTTTTTATGTATTTATTTACATTTGGGGTCAGAATATTTATAAAATTAATAGAAAATACTCCTATTTTAATAATTAAATCATTCCGTGAATACTTTTTATGAGTTGATTGCTATACTGGTATTTTTTTTATAACGAGAAGTTATTTTGTTATATTGAATTTAACGACAGTGAATTCTAAAATTAACTGAACAATTGATTATTAGTATTTCTTTTTTCTGATGAAGCCTCGAAGTGTCTTCAGCCTTTCGGTCAGGAATAAATTCCATTTAGATATCAAATCTGTTCAAAAATGAATTATACACCGGACAAATAATAAAAAGAAACCTGATTTATAAGAAAGTGGGTACCACCATGCTATCAGCTTGAGTTTTTGGGTTGGATATGACCCAATCTCTTGTGGGACAGGTGAGAATTTCCACTAGGTGAAATTTTCACATGATATCAGAGCCAACCATGTGGGCTCACATCACGCCAGGCCCATGAAACTCATGGTCCGTTAATCCCGAGATCGAAAAAAAATGTCCTGTTCGTGGTTAGTTGTCCCCCTCGCCCGAGTACGGAATAAAAGTACTCGGTTCGAGGTTAGTTGTTGAGGGTAAGTGTTTAAAGGCACGTGTCAAGTGTGAACATGTTGCCAGGTGAGAGCGGGTGTTGAGAAATAAATCTCACATCTGACAAATAATGAAAATAAGCTTGGTTCATAAGAGAGTGGGTGTCATCATCCTATCAGCTTGAGCTTTTGTGTTGGATATGACCCAATCTCTTGTGGGACAGGTGAGAATTTCAAATGGTATCAGAGCCAACCGTGTGGGCTCACACCACGCCAGGCCCGAGTGTGAAACTCGTGGCCCGCTAATCCAGAGATCGGAAGAAAAATGTCCTGCTCGTGGTCAGTTGTCCTCCTTCGCCCGAGTACGGAAGAAAAGTACTCGGCTCGAGATTAGTTGTTGAGGGTGGGTGTTTAAAGGCACGTGTCAAGTGTGAACACGTTGCTACGTGATGGCAGGTGTTGATAAATGAATCCCATATCGGACAAATTCATAAGAGAGTGGATACCATCATCCGATCAGCTTGAGCTTTTGGGTTAGATATGACGTAATCTCTTGTGGGTCAGGTGGAAATTTCACAAACTCGACCATTTTACGATGTAGTTCAAGCTATTTCAGACCCATACACGACATACAAACATAAAACAACGTTGCCATCAGCTGAATAGCAAATTGAAAAGATTATAAGCTCTGAGAAAGGCAAAATGGGAAAAAAAAACAAAAGAAAAAGAAAACAGCTGGAGTCGATTTTGCCTACTCTTAAAGTGGAGAAAGGCTTCGGTTGAATAGTTATACTACGTGTCAATGATAACGTGATATATATGTCTAATTAGAATTTGAAATGTAATTAACAATTATACAGATATAACTACTAAATTCTAAAATTTCCTTAAAAAATATAAAAACTCATAACAAATAATGAACCATAATTAAATATTTATATATAAATGGTGGATTATAAATGAACGGATATATTACCGCATATTACGTATTTAAATCGACTTTGGAGTTTGGAGAGAATAATAAAAGCGGAAAACTTATTCCACCGAAGACGGAAAGCAGAAAACTCCAGAATACATGCTGGCGGTTTCCTTTGTCGATGGTTTTGTCGACTGGAAACAGCTTTCATGAGATGTCCCACTAAAGAAGCAGAGACAAGGGGGAATGGAAAATCACAATCCCCAGTTTTCTCTCCTAATTTGTTTTCTTGCTGAAATAGAAATTGTCCACGATGCAATCTCGTATAGAAAAAATAGAAAATAAAATATAAGAGAAATGGAAATCTTTATTTATTTTTTAAGTTTTCTAGTAGAATATGCGTAGAAATTTAACATAGATTAGCTTAAAAATTGGCATCTCATCAAACCTGAATATGAAATTTATTATCATTGTGCTCGAATGCAGAAGACAGATCTCTCTTTCTAGTTAGTTGTCCCTCAAGATGTCCGACTTGTGCTTAATTGTTGAGCAGGAGAAAGTCTTGTGTATAACGGATAGACCAAGTGACAGCATTTACGTGATATCACGAACCAATAAAATTTTTCTATTTGTGGGTTACTTTTTGTTTTTATAGTTTTATAAAAAAACTTCAAAATGATTGAATTTTATTGGTTTATAATATCATATAACGTAAGCATTATTACGCGATATATCCGTTATGCAGAAGATTCTCTCGTCGAGCAAAGGCATCAAAGGGCATATGAAATCCCGAGAATATAAGAAAAATGGACATAAAATTCTATCAGTTTAAACTTTTAACAAAATACAAAATGCTATCAGTTACGAAATCCCGAGAATATATTAGAAATGGACATCAATATCTATCAGCTTAAACTTTTAACTAAATACGGATTACTATTGGTGGAATTTAACATAGTTTTTAAAATCGGATTGGACCGGAAACAGGTAAAGGCACCGGTTCTAGGTTCAACCGGGGGTTTGATGGGTTGAACCGGAATTTTGAAAATAATAATAAAATAAATGAAATTAATAGCAGTAATGCATGTATGACTAAAACAAAAAACTGAACTGGGTAATGCATGAATGACTAAAACAAAAAAACAGAACAGCAAGATTGTAGAAAATGAATTTATACTGTAGAAAATGAATTTATATGAAAACCCAATCATCCTACTATTTACAGACATAATTTCCAAATTCGGGCAATCACCACAATGGCATCAATACTCCATTGAAAGAACAACATGACGGTAGAAGGGGAAAAAAACACAAGATGTCCAGTAAGCCGAAAGAGGAAAAGAATAGCAAGACAGAAACATGACTCGGGTATAATTTAAACTTTATTGACTCGGCTAGTTAATGTAGGTTCAGCGGTTTTTATCAAGACCGGCCGTTCAAACCGGGTCATGGCCGAGTCATCTTGCAAACGGAGTCGAATGTGTAACCGGACCGGACTAGCAAGCGGTTTCTGATTGAACCGGTTGAACCGGCCGGTCCGGTCCGGGTTTTAAAACTATGATCGGGAGTCCTATATATTTGTCTGTTCTTGCAAGTGAGTCATAAATGTTTCAAAGTGTTAAATCAAGTCCTATATGTTGCCCACGTTACAACATCGAGTTCTTTCCGTCACTTACCGTTACTTTAAGCTGATGTGTACCAAAGCCACATCAGCACCATATCAGTTTAAAGTAACGTTAGGTGACAAAATAGACTCGATGTTATAACGCGGACAACATATAGGACTCATTTACAAGAATCGATAAATATATATGACTCCAGATATTTTTATCTCTTATAAAAATTATAAACGACGGATTTGAGGATTGATGTAATTGTGTCAAGTGGGATTTTAGTGCATCGAATTAAAGTGACATTTCATATCCTCATCGATTCTTAAATGACGAATAACATCATTTGAAATTGTCACATCTTATAGTAAATGGTGCATTTTTCGATGATTAACTAAATCAAATTCATTACTGGATTGATCTCAGCTTAAAATTGATTTAGTGTATGAAATGCACTGCTACATAGATTAAATAAAATTTCAAAATATTTTAACTTGTAATAAATATATAAAAGTAGCAAACATTTATATTAAAATATTATTGCACAACATAAACTAAAGATTATTCATATGACGGTAATTAATAGGTATCACGTGAAATTTTTAAATAGTCACAATCAATTATTTTACGATGTTCTTATTAAATGAAATCGTGAATAATTTTTTATTATTTTAATAAATATTAAATTTCTCTCTTTCCTTATTTTTGGTTGCACAAAAACCAAAGGTAACAAAATTATTTTTGGTTCATCACATGACATGTAAAAATATTAATTAGATTTTGACAAAAAAGTAAATTGATATTAATCACTCAAATAGTTGCCTTAATTATTACTAATCAAAGCAATTTAATTAGTTCTTCCTCACCACTTCATTATAAGGTAGAATCATTTAAGAATTTTTTATAATTATAGTACCACATTAACGTTGTCACGTCCGTGTCAATAATAATTGGCTATATTAGTAGTTCCATGATAAACAATTTAAACTGCAAAGCATATATTCAAATATTTCCTTTTTAGGTTAAAAACCCTAAAATTCTAAGGAATCCTAAAAAATTATGTCCGACAATACTTGGTTTCCGACTCGCCCTCTCAGCGATTGATGAGAAGATTTCTTAGGGTTTTCTAGAGTTTCTTAGGTTTTCAATTTTTATTTTGGGTTTCAGTATTTTTTTAAGTTATTTATTTTGAAAAAGAGTATTTGAATAGATATACTTGTAGTGTAAATTTCTTATTACAGAACTGCTTACGTACCCAACAGTTATCCAACAGTTATTGGATTGTGACATCACGTGGCAATACTGATGCAGTACTACTGATTCACCCAAGACTTTCTCAAGACAATCTTGTATCTCACGGGAATAGCACGTCAGCTGTGTTTAGTGGTGTCAAAAGTCAGTATGAATTAACTATATTAACATATTCATGAGATAAAATTTATGTAGCAAAATATAAATTCAACTCTTAAATAAAATTATAAAATATTCTAAAAACTTTAAGAAAAACTTAAAATTCCTAAAAATGCTCGTGCTCGACATCCTTTTGCCCTTTTTTTTAAAATTTTATTTTACGGAAGGTTTTATTCACAAAAACAATTTTTAATTTTTTTCTTTTGAAAAAATAGTTACTTCTGTCGGTGAATAAATGAAGCATGGCCCAATTAAAAGTAAATGAAAAAAAACTATACAGAAATGCATTCATATTGTCCTGAAAAGCATGGATTAGTTGGCGGTGATTTAATATATCTTTTTTAAAAATAAAATATCAGAATCGAGTATTATAGCTAAAAAAATTTAAGATTTATAAATTTTTATCAATTAATAATTTTGTACGATTAGAATCTGAATTAATTGTAACACATTAAACTTTCAAGCGACGGGCATTTTAAAATTTAATAAAAAAAATATTGTCCTCTGGATAGACATGAAGTCGTACTTTTCATGCACAGTACAGACCGTGACAAATCTTGATTTGACTTCTTAAGGAGGAAACCTCCTTAGTTGTTCCACCCAGGTCCCGGAGGGCCATCCACATGTGCAAAACCAAGTTCGTGAAAACAGGGAAAAAAATAATATTATAAATAAACGAAATAAAAAAAAATGTGTCGGTGAACGAACGGTCATCCATTAAGAGACAAAAATTAGGCAATGATCCATAATGAATTTGACAATGGTCTGACCTCGCAAGATATAGATATTAACTAATGAATTTCTCTGCCGTTTCTTAAAATAATGAAATAATTCTTCTAAAAACTTACTGACAGTACACCAGCAAAAAAAGAGACATTATAATTTTGGAATTTTTAGAAATAATCAAAATCAAACAGGCTAATCTTTCAAACCCATGTAGTTTAGGGCCTCCAAAGTTTGAGTTTTCAATCCATTGTATGTAGTTTGAATCAAAATTTTTATTAAAAGTGTACTTTGAATCGGAAGATTACTCATAGCAACTTCCGTGAACTGCATGTGGTACTATTCCGATGGGTCAATGCTTTCAATATGTTAGTGATTGAATATGAGTCTCAATATCTATTGTGGGGTGATGGGATTGTTACTATTGTTGCCCTCATTCTTAATAAAAAAAAGGCAAAGCTAATACGAAAATGTCAATTAATGTGATAAATAAATTGAACACATTGTGATCTCTCCAGTTATTTAAAAAATAAAAAGTGACCATATGGTTCCCTCTTTGTTACACCTCGATAAGTGTTTTATTAGATTCTTCTAGCCAATGATGGATTTATCCCTTTTAACTCTAGAAAACGTGTAATATCTTATGCAAATTCTACCAATTTTGATCATATTTTATTAAATTATGTCATTTTACCACATGACATTTTCGTTCGCTATTACTTAAGTTCTGTCCACTTGGAATAGATTTTCTGGATCCGCCCTTACTCCTTACTGCGGACAATAACATTGTGCTGTAATTTCATCAACATACTTATTCATGAGTATTTTTAGGCACTTTTCTAGAATGATTTGTCATTTGGAATTTACAAGTTTAATTTTCACTTTCCTTTTCTCATTTGGATGAAAAAGTAATTTGAGAAAAGTGGAGGGGTCAAGTTGCAATAATAATGATTCAATAGTGCCAATGGTAAGTTCAGAATTAGACCTAATCTACCCCAGATAGTGCCCACTCTAACATTAATAATTACTGGAAAAAAATTAATGTTATAAATTTCAGTGAAGTCTTCTCTGCATATTGAAACCTTAAAATAGATCCAAACACGTGCGTTTCACGTGATTTTAAAATCTCCTACAGACAAAAGCAGTTGGCTTTTTTCCCAATTATTTAATTTAAATTATTATGACTCATTACTGCATTCAGAATAAATCATTTGCTTCCTTTCACCTTCATTAAACCCCGTGTCTTGCCATTTTCCTCTGTCGACGTCTCCTTCACATCCACCTTTTCAATTTTGTCAACAATCCAAAGGTAGACCAATCACCTGTACATCCCGCAGAGACGGATCTGAAAATTGAGTTTAGAATGACAAAATTTAAAATAAAAGTAAAATGACGGGATTAACGAAGCAAGATAAAATAATTTTACTAAAACAAGCATAAAATTGAAAAAAAAATGTGTTAATGAGATAATTTAGCACCATTTCTCCTCTTTTTTTTGACGAGACCAGTGTTATTACTCACTGTTCAGTTCATATGATATATTTGTGGCCGAAGATGAAAACCTAAATGTTACTCTGCGAGATAGTCGATAGTCATTACTATTACACTCCTTTTTTTTATCAAGAGAACCAAAATTATTCAATAAAATTCTAATAAATATATGGTGTGAATGGAGCATTGAATTCAACAAATTTTAAGGACAATGGGACCGACGTACATCAGTGTACTGATTTTGACTCGGTTTGCCCCGTTCCTTGGCTATTCATTTCAGCCTCCATTTTAACAGGGCTCATCACCGTTACAATTGTAACCACTCCGATTAGGGCTTCTATTCCACTCTTCTCAATTATTTTTCCCCCATTTTTTTCAATATATAGATTATTTTTATTTATTTATAATTAAATTCTATAAAAATTAAGAACACTGAAGGAAAATTAACACTCAAACAAAAAATAAAATTGTAGAATATAATTTAAAATTATAAGAATTTTATCATTTTGTGATCGATTATTCGACAATTCTTTTTTTTTTTTTTGGCCATGATTATTCGACAATTCAAGCACGAAGAGCTATTGAGATAAGTATTGGATTATTTGCCCAGAAAAATACGAACTATCCAACAATTCCCCAATCTATCATGAACTATTTTTTTACCCAGAAAATCACGAACTATCTAAGAATTCCTCAACCTACCATGAACTATTTTTTTGCCCAGAAAATCACGAATTATACTATGTTTTCATTAATCTACCACTTCATTAATTTTGACAGTTAATCACTTATTTGTATTGTTAATTTTACTGATTATGCAAACAGAGTCTGATGTGGTATCACACGTGGCATCCATCTGGTAATAAAAATAGTGAAATATCTGTTTGCACGTTCATCATCTGTTTGCACGTCCATCTTCATGATAAAATAGAGAATTCGAAAATAGTTCGTAATTTTTTATAACCAGATGGATGTCATGTATGATGTCACGTCATATTCCGTTTACATAGTCAGTAAAATTAACAGTACACATCAACAATTAACAGACAAATTAACAGCGTGGTAGATTAGGAAATTTTTGAATAGTTCGTGATTTTCTGGGCAAACAAAAAGTTTGTGGTAGATTAGAGAATTCTTGAATAGTTTCTGATTTTTTGGGCAAAAAAAGTTCGTAGTAGATTGAAAAATTCTTAAATAATTCGTGCTTTTCTGGATAAATATCTCATAAGTATTTATAGGAGTACGGGGGCATTTTACATCATCGATCAACAAAATTACGGGAGAGAGTCATCTTCCACCTGTAAGTATGCCATTGAAGGCTCAAGAGACGACAGCACCATCCAAAAATTATGGGATAGGGTCACCTTCCCCCTTAAATATTATGCCATTGAAGACTCGAGAGAGGGAAAGTTTCTGCTATCTAACAATTGAATCGTTTATCAATTTTAATATAATAATTTATAATTAATTATTTAAATTAAAAAAATTTATGATAAATTTACCTATCGGCTGAGCGGTCTAGCCATAACACTTCCCCAAGAGAAGAGAATGGTGAAATTTTTAGCTACGCTTGGTTAATAGATGTCAGAGTGAACTCGATAAATAATTATTTAATATATTTGTAAAAAGTGACATCATATTTAGAATATTTATAATGAATAGAGAATAATATTTATTTATCATATCAAATACTTATCGATTAAATTTATACAAATTTCTTATAAAAATATCGATTCCACATGGTTTTTAAAGACAAACAGCCACCCCTCCTCCTCCTCTCTCTCTCTCTGGACCCACACCACTCTCTCTCTCTCTCTCTCTCTCTCTCATATTCCCTCCTCGTCCCCCTTTATATTCCTCTCCTCCACTCTCCACAACCTTCAGGCTCAAAAGGGGGTGAAGAAATAAAGGAAAAAAAAGGAAAAATAAAACCTCTTTGAGCTCTTCTCAAGGAGCCATCCTCCTGCTCTTGCCTTCTCCACCACCGGATCTCCAACAATGGCT
>JAOYND010014290.1:0-12506 GCA_025802135.1 Lagerstroemia fauriei | reverse complement strand
CACTCTTATACATTGTGTCATGGGGCCAAGTGGGAGAATGTTGGATATTTTAATATCCGAATAAAGAAATAAATATCTCTATTAAATATCCCTCATGCCACAATATCTAATTTGGTATCTGAGTAAGATATTCCACATTCGGTGGTTCAATAATATCCTTTTGATGAAAGGATATATAAGGAAATCTCATTCTGAGAGGTCACTAGCTCCGCCTTTATAAAGGGTCTGTGTCATCATCTTGACATCCTATCCAGAGAGGTAAGGATCTAGAAGATCCTTTCAGTTTCACCTATTTCTTTGTCTATTTCAGGTTTCAGCATAATCGATTGAGGCAATCAGCAAGGATCAATTTCAAGATCAGACCATGTGTCTATTAAATAAATAAAGTACGCTTCCGTTTAGTTTATCTCTTAACGTATTCAGCACGTCGATCCTGGATGTTATTCGGTATCAAATATCTTACACCTTATACCCCGGATTTGAATTCTCCCAACAAACCCAGGAAATCGGAGGGAGGAATCAACTCTTAAAAGCCTAAATAAATTATATCACCGTAGAGGGATTTTTGTTCTCGTATAATTTACAAAAAAAATTATTAGTTTGCGTCTTCAGAAATTTTAAAAATGAGTAAATCCATAATTCTTTTTTTGTTTTGTTTTTGATATGTTGGTTTGAGGAGAATCTTACATGTTGTAATATAATTTGACGAATTCTTGAATAACTTGATAATTTTTATACTTCATGACTTCTAAAATTCTCTTATATCTGTCTATCTATACTATTTATATGCAAACGTTTAGGAAGTTTGGTGTCTTTTTTCATTTTTTGTATTTGCCCTCAATCTAATTTACATATTAAAATATATGACATGCATATGATTTTCATAATAAGGGCAAAATAATAATTTTAGTTATTTTTCTCCCATTCCATATCTAGATATTAATGATAAAAAATTTTCATTAACTGCTCAAATTTTCTCATATCACTTCATATCACTCACATATATAATTTTAATTGTAAAAATCTATCACTTCGTATCTACGATCTTAACTATAAAATTTTTTCGTTAACTACTCAGATTTTTTCATCTCACTCCACATCACTCACATCTATAATTTTTACAATAAAAATATGTCGCGTAATTATAAAATTAAAAAGATAAAATTGACATAGTATACTAATGAAAATTGAGAATATTATGCTTATTATTGTAAATTGACGAATTTCAAATGAATTAAATAGTAATAAGTTATAAATATATCATCTAATTATACGGTCTTATTCCAATATTTTAATTTTTTTATTTTATTTTTTTCCGTACGTAGTATAGGTCCGTGTCTAATTTATTTAATTTGTAGCAGTTTTGTTTAGTTGATTAATTCTAATTGTTCTTCATTTCAGTTTTAACCAAACAATAACAGAAAAATCTGATTCGATAACTACCCTCGCAAACTGATTTCCATTCTTAATAGCAACAATTAAATATTCAAGTAAGAGATATTCAATCAATTCATATGAATTGACTTCAATTTCATGCCTAGACTTATCACCTTTCAAACTTCAAATTTAAGTTTTCCTTTCAAAATTTTTCTATTAATTCACCTCACTGCCATCTTACCTTTCACTCCCTCGAACGTCCAAAGCTCGATCTCCTTCCCCATGCCGCATTCTATATGAGTATTCCTCGAGAAATAATAAAATTCAAATTCTCTTTCTCCCTCTCTCTCTATTTCTTTTGCTCAACTTGAAATCTCTCTCAACATCTGCATGTTCTTTGCCAGCAAAAACTAATAAGCAACCCTGAAGAAACCGATGTGGCAAACGATCGGCTCAGGGAGAAAAAGAGACAGGCTTACACATCATAACCTGAGGCCCACCAACACAGTGCTCACTTCTCATCATCAATACTTACGTGTCACAACAAAATAAGAAGGTTCGCCCTACAATATAAAAATACTTTTATTTTTTGGTGGAAAAATGACGCCACATATTGGGTTCATTGCTTGTCAAAGGCGTGGTGGGCTTACGAGACTATTTTGTAAGAGAATTAAATCCACTATCATTT
This sequence comes from Lagerstroemia fauriei, assembly GCA_025802135.1. Lineage (NCBI taxonomy): Eukaryota > Viridiplantae > Streptophyta > Magnoliopsida > Myrtales > Lythraceae > Lagerstroemia > Lagerstroemia fauriei. The sequence continues at coordinate 10,441 of JAOYND010014290.1, read as the reverse complement.
TGAGGGCTTAAAGTAGTTGTCTTATGGGCTTTGGGCACAATTCATGGGCTCAGGCTCGGTGGGTTATGCATTCCTTTTGTTCATTGGCTCAATCACCTAATCACTTACATAGACATACACTTATAGGCGTGAAATAAACAAAAATTTTGCGGCACTCGCAATATTTCCACAAATGGATATTATCTATAAATAAATAGAGGGATCCTCTTCAGAAATGAACAACTGAAGAGAAGGTGCCAAGTACAACGAAGCTCTGCTAACTTGAAGATGTTCGGAAGACTTCACCCAAATTCATCAATTAAAGCCTACAAGCCCCGATGATTCCACCTCGACTAAGATCAAGCTGTCCAAACCCTCGCTCTAGACTACAGGTCGAACTCCTCGGATCAAGCCCAATGCCCCGGGTATTCCACCTCAACCGACATCAAGCTGCTCCATCCCTCATTCTAGATCTCCAAAGTGCATTCAACGAATCAAGCCCTGATGATTCCACAGGCAGTTTACGTTCAGGATAAAGCCATGCAAGCTCCTCACTCGAGAAATCCACGGAACCATCGGGTAAAGCACAAAGGTCCGGGTTGATCTACGCTCTTCTTTGACTAAGAGCAAGCCCAAGCCCTCATTCGATACCCAGCAAGCCAAATAAAATAAGAGTATTTTTCTGTATTTTCTTTAAAGTTATCGATGACAATTTTATAATTTTATCTTCTTCTTCCCCTAAACGTCACTGTAGCTTTCCAGAACTTGTATTATACCACAAATTCCGAGTACCCACCTCGAACCTATTCTTCTGTTAATCAATCAATTTTAAAATTTGAAATCGATTAAATCGAGTAATTAACGTGCATTTAAATTAATGAAGAGTATTAAGGGGAAAACTCAATATTTTCTTAAACTTATTTGACATGGCAATCCATCTTTTGGCACATCTGCCACTGTTAACGTGCAACGTAGGATAGGCCTGTTATTTTTTATGGAAAAACTGACGGCGTGGTAAACGGGACAAATATTTTAAAGTTAGTGCCTTCCTAGGTCAAGCGAAAAAGTTCGTGCTAAAAGTGTGAATTTGGTCAAAGTACAGACGCATTTAGGTTATTTGCCTTATATTAAATCCTGAAAAATTAGACTAATCAAGTTGCCTTACAGAGTTCGCAACCTGGCCATATTGTCTAAGAAAAATATATTTGCTTACCAATTAATTAATTCCTTGTCAATTATTTATTTACTTGTTGATCCTCAACCATGTCTTTATACGTGTGATATTATAGCAATAATTTCTTTATTCAAAAAAAATAAAATAATGCCATAATCAAACATCATAGCTGTGACTTCAGTGTGTTTACAATTTCATTAACTGATAAAAAGGTACACGATTTATTTTTCTAGTTGGATTATTCCCCTTTGGCTATGAGTATTATTGATTACGCGTGCATGTATCATCAATTGTGCATGTTTATTTCTTTATAAATATTTATTAATTTATAAGACAGTAAATGAATATATTTTGGCTATGTTTAGAATCAATTCACAATTAAACTTATGTGGAAAAAAAGTAATAGAGGAGGATATGCTGGAAAATAGTTTCTCACCTTTCATGCATCAAATTTGCTCATGCAGCAACAATATTGACAAGAGGGCCTTAAGAAATATCGTGAATTAGTTATTTACATTAGCAGTATACACGTCCTATCCATTTAAGCTAACTTGGGGGTTGAATCAACTTATTACTGGCAAGTTTTCATTAATCATCTGATATGATATAATTCAAGTGCTTCGACACTCAAGTAAAGTTGTCGGCTTCGAGTTTTTGTGAATGAAGAAAAATCATAGTAGAAGAGTTTTATTATGCAGTGAGCCGATCCGGCTCGAATTGGATTATATAGAGGCACATAGAACTTTTGAATACTGGTGGTGCGGAATCAGAGCTTCTATTAACCATAAAAGTTCTCTATTTTTAAGAAATTCCGATCCAAAATTTTACTTCTACAATTGAAATTTGGGTCACTGTTCCTTTCTCTCTCGCCTTCTAGGGTTTCCTGGAGATGAATGTTGGGTTATCCCTCTAATTTGGAGGATGATTTGGGCTCGATCAATTCGGGTTAGTTAATTTGGGCTTTAATTAATGTTTTAATTATTTTTTTCAGACTTTTACTCCACAAATAAAAGTATATATAAGGAGCAACAATTAGGGTTATTGTATGACGCCAAACACACAATAGCCGGTGACGGTTGTGGGCAGCGGATAAATGACAGAAAACAGTGGGTGATCGAAGGAAAATTGCAGCAGAAGTTCATTCAGCAAAACAGAGGAAAAACAGGGCAGTTTTTCCGGGCGCGCAGCACAAGATCAAACCTCATTATCTTATTATTTAATCGGACTCACGCTTTTCCAATAATGAATTCATATGCTAAAGGGAAGGGAGGTAACGGGAGAATAGAGGACTGGGCCTCCTCCATTTTGGCAAATTATGGGGGGACGAAACTTACATTCGAGGATTACCGGAGGCAACACATTTTCTAAATCGAGAACGATACCTTAAAACACTCTTCTTTTTATTTTTCCTTTGCCTAAATAATCATAATTGCTAATGGAATAATGAATATAATAAGATAGTGACTGGGAAAAATATTTGTTATTGTTTTATAATTTCTCGGTCAACGTCAAGAAATAAGGCAAATGGAATGAAAAATTAATGGAGGACAATGAGAAGCGTAGAAGCTTATTAATTCATTTCAATTTCATCTCTTACAATTACATGCATGGAACAAACTGATGTTACAAATGTCTAACAATCAACCTAGTTTTTCTCTGACTATCTCGAATTATATCTTCTTATTAATAATAATAATAATAATAATAATAATAATTATTATTATTATTATTATTATTCTCATGAACAAAACGAGTTTTTTCGTGATCTCTCTTAAAATGCATCATCTTGTAGATTTGACACGGCTGTAAATGTTATCGACTGGCTTAATTGGTTAAACAAAGGTTATGTATATAATATATCTCTTGGATCTTAGATATTGATCTTAATCATTCTTGGAACGAATGGATCTATCTCATCCAGGATGAATATATATAGAGTAGGCACACATTAATCATTTTTGGCAATTTGCAACTTGCAGCAATAAAAAAGGGGACTGCGAAAATCAATTAATTAAACCCATGGAATTAAATAAGATTCACATGATCTAGGAAAACAACCGAACAAAATTAAAAAGAAGAAAAAATACGACAAATTAAAAGACATTGTCTACGAAAGTCAACTAAATAACACGAACAAAAAACATTGACCTAGGAAAACAAATAAAAAAATAATGAAAAAGGAAATTCTCTATAGAGGACTCGTGGCGCCCCGCCTCCTCTGCACCCATCTGATGAAGATACCGGCTACCACCATACCCCAAATGCACATGAACGAATAAATCATAATGGATACATTCTCTCTCGTATGTTTAGGTGCAAAGGCTGTCACCGCAATCTTGTATGACATCGCATGCGTCATAACAGCACCCCACGAGATCAACGTCAAGACCCATACGTACAAATTCCTCATCTCATGAAAACTCATCCTTACCGGTATAACACTGAGAGAAAGGATGTAGCTCAAGGTAGAGAAGATTAATAGATTATAATACGACACTACACGCCCAAGATTGACATCCCCGCTACATGCGGAGACGGGGCTGGTGCCGAGGCTGTGGACGAGGATGGGGACGGGGCCAAGGACGATTCACCACCTTCAGGAGAAGTGTCTGGCCAAACTCCACCAGGTGGGTTTATCCCCACCTGATATGACATCTCGGCTATCAATATAGCCACTCTCATTATGACATCCATCCAATTCCCTCTTTCCCTCTGTTGCTCCTCTCGGAGCCTTTCCTCCTCTCAAAGCATTTCCCTCTGTTGCTCCCACTGTCGGTGCCTTTCCATCTGTTGCATCTGTCGATCAATATTCATCTGCATAACATAATCGGCAATACAATTTTAATGAAAATTTTACCGTACAATTATATTTGAAAAAAAGCAAGGAGTTATTTTCAAAATAATGAGATTGTTGATATATTAAGTAAAAGTTTTGACGTGAATTAGAATTTGATATATGAGTAAAAGCCAATTTCAAGATCACATAAATAGGGAGCTCAAATTCAGACTCACGGTTTTCTTACGGTTGGCAAGCTTCGGAACGGTAGCCGACAAAGTTTCTCTTGGAGCTCTCCTAAAGCACATACCAAAAACAAACAAATAAATAAATGGATCAACAATCACTCACGCATAGACACGTAAGAAAGAACAATCTCAAAGTGAATAAAAAATATGAGGAAACGCAGAAAAGAAAAAAGGATTTTTTTTTTCTTTTTCAGGCAGTAATTAGAAGAAAGGCTTGAATTTATGATTTTTGAAAACAAGATATACGTGGCATCCGACCCATCTTTCGTATCCATTTAACTATCTCAAAAAGCTGAAACAACACTCTGAATCCAAGGGATAAACCATATATTTGACACATGATTTGTTCATATATTTGACGTATGATTTGTTCATGAAGTCGTAGCTTTAAGTTTTTCTTGTTAAACTGAATTTTCAAACAATTTCTTTTTTTTGCTGGATTTAAAAACCCAAAATAAAATAATGAAACTTGTTTGTTCTCGTTAAAAATATGTCCGAGAATCAGAAGCAGGCTCATTCATTCCGCTTGTATGGGTTTGTTACATGAAAATTTGATTCTGATTCCCTGGAATAGGAGAAAGTCTTCAGTGAAGTGGTCATACCACGTAGGCGATACAGACGTAGTATATCCATCCACTCAGAACTTGACAAGTAATCCATAATTATACCGTTATGGTTATTAAATTCTAGAAAAATCTTCAAAAATATTAAAAAAATCCCAATAAATGGTGAACTCTAAACAGAAAAATATATAAATGGTGAATCATGATTGGACGGATATACCACGTCAGTATCGCCTACGTGATATGATCGCTCCATTGAAGACTTTCTCCTGGAATGGGGGATTTCATCTCCCCCATACGCTGGATTTCAATTCCCCCAGCAAACCTAGGAAATCGGAGGGAGGAATCGACTCTTAAAAGCCTAAAATAAATTATATGACACCGTATAGGGATTTTTGTTCTCGCGTGATTTACAAACAAAAATTTATTAGTTTGCATCTTTATAAATTTTAAAAATGAGTAAATCTATAACTCTTTTTTCTTTTTTGTTTGATGTGTTTGTTTGAGGAGAATCTTACATGTTGCAATATAACCTGAAATATCTTGATAATTTTTGTACTTCATGACTTCGACAATTCCCTTGTATCTCTATTACTTTAAGTAAAACTAAAATGGTTTTGGTCACATTTTCAGTTCCAAAAATACCCTCAATCAAATTTATTTTATAATTGGTCTAATTTTTTTTTTTTTAATTTTAGTATAATTATCTATTTTATTAACTTCTCATATTATGTTAAATATTTCTACGATTCTCTCAACTGTTTCTCATGATTCTCTTAACAATGTAATTTGCTTTCACTCTTTTGAAATTCTCCAATTTTTGATTCGCAACTTTCACAAAAAATCTACTTTATTTACTTGAATCTCTTATAATTCTCTGGTTCTATCTCATTTTTATTTGATTTGAATTATTCTTTTTTATAACAGAATATGTTATTCACAATTTCGTGCGTAGCATGGGTTGCCCTCTAGTTTAATTAATTTGTGGCGATTTTGCTCAGTTTATTTATTCTAATTTCTTTTTTCATTTTAGTTTTAACTAAATAATAAGAAGAGAATCTGATTCTGGTTTCGAATTAAACTAAATAGAATCCGAAATATTTGATTCTATTTTCGATCCCGTCCTGCCCCGTTTCGGTTTCTGATTATCGAGTGGGAAACCAAACGCCTCCTATGTGTTTGTACACGTGTATATCTCCATATTGTTATATTGGAAGAGGGAGATGGTTTTTGCCTCACTTTTGAGATGTTAAAAAACTGTCCTCCACTAACATTCCATTGTCATCCAATTATTTACTTGAAACTCAAATGTTTGATTATGTTTCCTGCAAACTCGCCGATGCTTATTCGTAAATAATGGAATGGAATTACCATACAAATTTCGTACAATATTGAGTCTCTTATATTTCTAGGATTTACTTTATATGTCTTGCGCACAAGAATATCAGAGCCTTTTTTGCCGTCAATTTTGCATTTCTCATCTTCTTCATGGCTTCATTGAGCCTGAAAATATTCCCATAATGTTTACCACTGCATTGTTTTCTACCGCAAATTATTGTTGAGTTCCCTATTGTTATTTTTTGGCGTTTCCACATTACTTCTTCTTCCTTCTCTTTTTCGCCTTTCTCTTCCGTTTCATCCTGCATTGATGGGTAAAAAATACAAAGTATTGCATAATTCCATATTCTACTACAAACTTTTTTTTTGCCTAGAAAATCACAAACTTTCTTCTTAATCTACTACGTCATAAATTTTAATTGTTAATTGCTGAAATATACCATTAATTTTACTGATTGTGCAAATGGAGTCTAACGTAGTATCTCACGTGCCATCCCTCTAGCCCTAAAAAATTACCAACTATCGTCAAATTCTCTATTGTACCATGAACTATTGTTGAGTTTCCTATTCTACCAAAATTAGGTTTTTACAACAAAATTATGAAATTTTGATTCATTTCTCTCATTTATCGTGGTTTCAATTTAACGAAAGAAAATTATTATTCTTTACATTTTACTCTTAATTGCGTTTGAGATGCTTTAATTAATATTACACTCTTACACGTTACCCTACTATTTTTGGTTTTCTTTTTGAAATAATATTAATAGAAAATAAATAGGGCATAAAAAATTAACTTATATGTTATATTGCGCCATGCAATTTTCAAGAGAATGACAACTATTAGTACCTATGTTCCTTACAATATGAGGACACCAAATAATTAATTTTTTTGATAATTTGTGATTATACACCAAACTTTTGATTACTCAAACCTGGATTGGTCAGGGTCATTAGGTTTTCACATATCAGGTACTATACATAAAAAAAACGTCTCGTAATTTATGTCTTCTTAGGTCATGCCAAAAAATAGTCTTAAAACTGAGAATTTGAAAGTTCAAGACTAATTAGATTATTTGTTATTTTCGTCTCGATATCTTGGTGGTCCACAAACACGTGTAGAATGAGTTACAATTTGATACGACAAACTTTACACTGTAGATTACAGTCGATGGTTTTAAAATTCATTTTCATTAATTCTTTAAAATATGACTATTAAAATTCTTCATGTGAAATCTTGAGTTACAATTAATTTTATAATCAGTTTAATATATATTTGTCTAACTTAATAACTAAATTTGTAAAATACAATGTTGATATGGCAAAAATTGACTATAATTAAGATTATACTATGCGCTAACATTTTACCTAATCCAACTGGAACCAAAACCCATCGTAAAACACTCTGCCAGTGCCAGTGATAGAGGAAACGGAGGAGAAAGACGAAGAAGAGGAGGAAGAAGAAGTGATCCAGAAACCCTAAAAAATGACAATAGGTAGCACAACAACAGTTCGTGGTAAAATAAGGAATTTGACAATAGTTCATGGTAAAATAGAGAATTCAACAATAGTTGTGGTTGAATAGATTGTTGGATGATATTTACTGATAGAATAGGGAATTCGATGATATTTCATTTTTTTAGGCCAGGTGGACGTCACGTGAGATGCCACGTCAAATTGCATTTGCACAATTAGTAAAATTATTGGTACACCTCAGCAATTAACAATCATACGTCATGGTAGAATAGTAAAAACATAGCATAATTTGTTATTTTTTGGGCAAAAAAATAGTTCGTGGTAAAATAGAAAATTCTGTAATAGTTCGTCAGTTTTTAGGTAAATAACCCTATAAAAATTAGATCCATCACATGGAATGCTGAAAACATCAAGAGATGTGTTGAATCATCGTGATTTTGACATCACTGGTCAAACTGCAATCTCAATTTGTGAAAAAAACGAGATCATTTCAACATATCTCAAATACGCTTGAAAAAATGTCCTTAGAATTCTCCTTCGCTCTCCTACGTAACATGAAGATCGACTTATCAAATAGTACGTTTCTTTAGCTTCAGATAGATGTGACTTTTGCCTTTCGAAGTCCAAATCTAGATCTCATCTATTCTTCACCTGCTTGGTTACTTGAATTGTCTGGGAGCGTACATTTATGGGTAATGTTTCTTCATTTGCAGGGTCTGAGCACAGTTTCTGTCATGAACTCAATATTCTTTTGAAAATGATTCATGTTAGTGTAAAATCTTTTTTTTGTCACATTTCGGTACAAGTGTTCCACTTTAGTACATTCAGTCAATTTTTCACTAACGGCGTTAACTTTTACTGACTTGGCATTTTGACGTGGACACCAAGTATATATAGCTGCTAATTTGGCTTATCCACATAATATTTTAAATGAAATAGAATATTAAAAATATTAAAAATTTCAAAAAAAGTTTAAAATGTTAGAAAACTTAGAAAAATAGTAAGAATTTAGAAAAATAATAATAATAATTTTTAAAATCTAAAAATCGTATAGAGGAATTTGAAATGGAGGTGTCCTAGGAAGCAAAAGGAGGAAGAGGCAACCGACAATGTCCCAGGGGGGTGGGGGCGTAGCAGCAGCATCTGGGGGTGGTTGGTCGGTGTGGGCGTCGGGTGGGGAGCAGCCAGCAGCATCGGGGAGGAAGGGTTTGGTGGGTGTGTGTGGGGCGTGGCGTGGGGAGCAGTCAGCATTGGGTGGATGTTTCAAGCGAAGGTTTTTGAAGAGAAGTGAAGGTTTTACTTAATTGGAAGGTTAGGAGAAAGAAAGAAGATAAAAGGGGTTAGGGTTTTAAATTGAAATTTTTTTTCATTACTAAGAAGATATAAAAAATATAATAAAAGTAACTTGTATCAAACATATTAAAAATATATTTTTCTTGTTCTTATATGTTTTACAAAAATTCAAAACTTTTTATATTATATGAAATAATTTAAATTTTTGGAATTCTAAACTTTTAATAAGTTCTTAAATTTTTTTATATATTTTACCCAATTTTTAGATTTTTAAATTTATTGTTTTCTTAATTTTTACTATTTTTTAAAGTTTTCTAAAAAATTTTAAACTTTTTTTAAAAAAATTTAAACTTTTTAAAATTTTTAAAATTTTTAATATTTTATTCATCTAAAATACTATGTGGATAAGCCAAATAAGCAACTATGCATACGTGTTGTCCACGTCAAAAATCTATGTCAGCAAAATATAACATCGTTAGTAAAAAATTGACGGAATGAACTAAATTAACACACTTTAAAAAGATTTTGTACCAAAATACGGCAAAAAAGTTTTGTACAAACATAAAATATTTTTAAAAGGCTTTGTACTGTCAGTGTAATTATCCTTTTTATTTAAATACTTTTAGGGTAAATAGTTTAGAAAATCAAGTGGATTTCCGAAATTCCATATTTTTTTATCCCGACTGACTGTTTGAGACCCACACAGCAACAAAGGCTCGGAATTTAATTTTCATGGACTGGTTCTTAGTCTTTTGGCATTGCATCATTCCATTTGACCGTTTATTAGTCGGGAGCTAAGTGGGCTGATCTTTTGGCCAGTTTCGCATATTCGGTCATTTTACTAAAAAAAAATCATATATTCCTCTCCAGATTAAATCTCATGGTTTGTGACACGAGAAATTGAAGTTATTTCAATGATCTTCAAGATGAATATGAAGTTTCTCAATTTCAATTCCATTAGGTTAGCTATACGAGGTCCGTATTTTTGTTCTATTTGTTGATATTGGCAATCTTCTCTCGATATTTTTATATTCTAGCTAGGGGTGTGCACATGTATAGGTTTGACTCGGAATCAATATGAACCTACCTTATTGGGTAGGTTGTGGGTAGATTTAAATAAAATAAGGTAGGATTTGGGTAAAGAATCAAGGAACCGGTTGGTTCTAGTTCCAAAGTACCCGGAATCGGAACAAAAACATGTTACCTAATTTGGGTGATTAATTTTAATTGTTTACAACTTTTTAGTTTGAACTTCAATTCACAAACCGGTATAACCCATATATTCATAACTTGATAAACATTCTTTTGACATAATAATTATGCATATTTATAATTTTTTCTTTACTAAAATATTATTATAACTTAAAAGCAGTAATAAATACTACTTAAATGTACTGTAAACATACTTAAAATTTCACATATTTGATTATGATTAGAAAAACCATATGAACCGGAATCTGTGGTACGTTATAGTTCCCGGGTATGGTCCGGTTGTTTCAACGAAGTAGGGTCCAGATCCAAAATTTAGAAACTAGCTTGTATAGGGTAGGGTTCAGGAACCGTAAAAAAATAAATTCCAGCCTTTATCAGTCGAGAG
>JAOYND010014189.1:0-12509 GCA_025802135.1 Lagerstroemia fauriei | reverse complement strand
CCTGTTCTTTTTCTATTTCTTCCTGAAGTTGTTTTAATGGTAGCACTGTATGATATAGCGAGACGTCTACTACACGACACGAACAGCACCTGGACGTTTGCTAATCTCCAGAGTAAAAAGAGGGGGGCGGGGACTGGCTAGTACTGTTACAAAGATATTAATTTGAGTAGAACTCAAGTTCCCTTCACCGTAGGGTATCATTCACCTATAATTTCAGTTTAAAAAGTTATAATTTCAATTAAAAGAGTTATAATATCCGTCCAAAAGAATTGTAATTATGATTATGACTTTTGAGTAATTAGTTATAATATTAGTTCAAAAAGTTATATCTAATAATTTATAACCTTAAACTGAGATTATAATTTTTTAAATTGGGATTTTATTTTTTAAACGACTAAGGTGCCTGTGTGGAGATTAAGAATAAAGATAGATCTGAAAAGTCCTGCTCTATTTATATTACAATTACAACCATGGTAAATCGCGGATAATAAGAAATTATGACGTGTCTTTGATCCTGTGAGAGTAAGGATTTCGTCTGCCCCTACCAGGCCAGACTTCCTTAGACTTAGAACCTGTTATTATGGCACATCTTCTGAGTTTGGATCTATCAGTTTCGTATTGCGAAGATTTAATAAAATTTTCCCTAATTGGAAGATCAGTCAATTGCTACATCGGCAGCGTGAATTTATTAAATAATGTCGTGGGAATTATTGTTGGGTTTCCCGTCGTGATAGACTGGGGGTATGCATGAATGGGGTATATGGAGGCTCCGTCGGACTGAGGTAGACCTCAACAAAATTTAGGTACACGCAGCAGCACATAAAGGGTACCCAAAGCATATGCCGGAATCGGAGATAACAATTAGCTTCGATCGACTATAACTTCATCGTTCAAATTCTAACTTTGGTACTGTTCGTGTCGTTGAATTTCTAATTCGAAGAGTTTTTACTTGATGTGATTACTATGTATAATCACGAATTTATCCATATTCAAAGTGTTATTAAAAATTAGTTTAATAAAGAATAGTAGTAAAATATAGTATTCTAATAAAAACTGAATTTCTTTGATGAATTAATAAAAACTGAGTTAAAACAATAAAAAATTGTTCTAAATTCGATTATATACACTATATACTAAAGGAGGGTTCAACAACTCCTCTAAGAGAGAGTAAGATGAATTTCTTACTATCAATTCCTTTGATGGATCTTATTTTTCTCTTTCTCCTAAATTTTTTTATAATATTTCCTACAAATTTTAATACTTCTTCATTTATATTAGAAATAAAAAGATTAGAAAAGAAGAAATATTAAAGATTATCGAAAAATTTAATTTCTTCCACCTCTTTTTAAATGGACATTCTGTAACCGAAATTTTATGTACATGAATGATCAAATAAGGGTATAAAATTGAAAATATTGTCTATTTACAAAATATATTTTGAGTTAAATTTTATTATTATTACTTGTTATTTTTAGATAAGAGGGTGCAACTTTTGAAAAAATATAGTTATATAAATATGTCAATAAAATAAGAGTAATCTCAATCTGGTCATTATATATATTATTATTCATAACATGATAATTATATAATCATCTATAAGTGCATCCATTAAATCTCGACCTCTTTCATACTTTATAGAGAGAGTATAAAGAGTACCGTATGCGCATATACATTTGTTTCTCTTCAGGACTTGCACAACTTAAGTTAAAACTATATATTGTAATGCCAATTTATGTCTGCCTGGATTCTAATAATAGTATCTCGGATGTTTCAGTAGATGCCTTTCTTTGTTCATCCATAGCCTCAAACATGGAGTCATGTTTATACTGTCCCTCATGTCAACGATCTTGATCATCAGAAAATCCTGTTCTCCTTCCTCAACCTCATCACTATACTGTCTATTATGGTAGTCTCCAAACGATTGTTTTGGACACAACTACTCTACTAATGGCACTTATAAATCCATAAAATACGATTGCTGCATCTGAACATCTTTTAAGTAAAGTGTTGAAAGCACGTACATCTATAAGTCAGATAATATTTTAGATAAATATAATAAAAATTCTACATCTACTATTAACAAACTTACAAATTAACATATTTAATGTAAAGTCTATCCCACTGTAGATGAAGATGCTTTCGATCGTGTTTGAGCTTGGACAGCTATGAAAAGTCCATCAACAAATTCTCGGTCTATCTTCCATTCATTCCATCACGAATCCTTGCATGAGGAGGGATTCAAATAACTTCCGAGATCATCTCAAATGCGAGGATCTGCAAATAATAATGATAGAGGTATTACATTTCTAATAATTTTACTAATTGATATTAATTTGATTTATTTACTATAACTGCAGCACCCATGAAAATCCAAATAAGTTACAATTTATAACTCCAACAACCTATTTTCATACTGTGTAGAGCTTCACAGAACATCTTGGAGATAAGATTCCCCAAGGAAGGAATCAAACTAGTCTAGCATCTCAACTAAACCCCACCTCCAATATGGCACTATGTCTCTTATCAGTGCCCCATACGAATTCTCCCAACAAAAATATCAAGCACAAATTGACAGTTTCATATCGTCTTCTGAAATTACCACCAACCAAGATGCTCTTAATCTTAGTGTAATGTACATCATTTCATCCTTGAAAATATCGATTTATCACACAGTGAACAGGGGCTCATATTGCTCAACGTTCGGGAAAGCCCTTAATTTTAGTCTCATAATAAGGCAAAACTCTCTCCTTGACAATTTCAGCATATGTCATTGTCCAATAGCAAATCACATATAGTATCTTGGTTCATAATGTCTGATTTCTCTTAGTAATAAATACAACTCTAATAAACCACGGAAGGTCATGTCACGGTCCATATTAAGAAAGCGCACTGGATAACTACGTCGAAACTGGCCCATCTACTCTACATTGCAAGTGCATGTTTAGTGTCACTAAATGCTTGTACATGGTTATGCTGATTCAACTTTAGGAAGAGACATTCGACAAGAGCAATCCTCAAATTTTATTCCATCTGCACAAATCAGTGTAAAATGAGGTCCCGAGGAAGTACAAAGTAGAAAGAACCATTAGGCCCTGAAACAATGTAAATAAGTCGGTAGTCTGAACAAAATGGTCTCGGTACAGTATAAATGGGTCCCCATGAAGTTTGTACATGCAACAAATCAAATCCAAGTAAGGAACTGTTAAGTACTGGTAAAGTGCACACATGTCACTCAAAATTAGGTCTTGATACAATTTAAATATGTCTCGATCGAGTTTAAATAGGTCTCGATGAGGTATTAATTAGTTCCAATGAGGTATAAAAAAGGGCCCAACATACAATATCTCTCAAATCAAAATATTAAATCCAACAAGAACTCGATAACATAATATATAGCAAATCAAAATATTGAATGAAACAGACACTCAATAACACGTCATCCAGCAAATTAAAATATTGAATCCAACAAGTAGTGAGGTGTCATTGAGTCCTGAAATAGTTTAAATAGGTCACAAGTTTGTAAAAATTGGCCCAACTATGGATTAAAATGTCCTGCTGATGTACAGCAGGTCCTCTTAAATACTTAGTACCATCATATCATTAAATCCAATAAGCAGCCAGTCAATGTTATGTGAATTGAAGTATCAAATCTAGTAAGCAATCAATTAACATTGTGTGAACCAAAGCATTGCATCCAAACCCTAAAAATCGGGACCTCAAACTCTAACTTAGGACATCTAACCCTAAATCTACACAGATTTACAATTGTTACTGCTCAGTAATTCTAGTTTTTGCACGATCGTGATTTTGCAAGGTGACGACCAAGGAGCTGGTAAGCAGGGAGGGAGAAGACTGGCGGGGGAGGCGGATGACCAGGTAGGAAGGCGTGATGATGTAGTCCAGTGAGCAAAGAGGGAGAAGACATGGAGGGAGGCGAATAACTAGGGATGAAGGGAGTTCGGTGAGTAGAGAGTGTGAAAATCGGACGTGGGAGACGGGTGCAGAAAAAAGAATTAGGTTTTACTTTTAGGAATGAATGAGAAGTGTATATAAGAAATTAAAAAAATTAATTATAAAATTTTTATTTAAAAGGATATATAGTGGTGCTAATTCTTGAAAGTTCTATAAAATTAGTGTCAGTTACAAAAATAACTCTTTTAATAGCGCTAGATAAATTTTCATCTCTTTCTCCAAATTATTTGACATGCCCATAAATTAAATGTATTTGACTCCAACAATGAATGGTAAGGAAAAGGAAAAAAAAAGGGATTTAGTTATCTATCTATTTCTTTAAGGTGAAGTGGTAGTTTTGGTCTCTTTTTTATTTACAAAACTACCCTTTATCCTAATTTGATTGTATGACAGTTTTATGGTCTTTTATTGGCTATATAACGGTTTGTCTCCACAATTGTAATTATATGAAATTATTTGTTGACGAAATGTCTTTCTATAACTGTATTTAGTACATTTTATCATTCAAAAAGTATTTTAGTCATGTGAATGGAGGCAGTTCATTTTATTTATTTAATTCATGCATAACAATATTTTTATATTTTTTAATTGAATCTCATGATATTCACCGTGCGTAGCATGGGTCGTTCATTAGTCTATTATTATATGGGAAATGTGAAGTTAGTTGTGTCTTACTTTTGAACTCCCTAAAATACCCTTGATAAATATATTTTTAACCAATAGGAAAAACAAATGGGAATGAAGTGATAAAATTACTCATATAACTGCAACTACCAAATAACATTATAACTATTCTCTAATTTTTTATTTCTAATTATATATTTCATTTATTTACTTATTATACACTCTTTAAAGATTAATCATCTATAAAAAAAATTAATAATGAATTATCAAAAGAAAAATTTGTAATATACTATATAATGGACAATTCTGTGCGTAGCACGGATCGATGTCTAGTTTCCATGATCATGTATTTGGTTAGAAGGAATCAAACTCTTTTTCAGTTTTCCCAAATGGAAAAAACATTCTTTCATTATAATTTATTTAGTTAAAATTTAAGTAAATTACGTACAAAAACATGTGAATAAACCTTTTCTCAAAGAACAGTCAAATATTTGAATTTTCAAAAATAAAATCATATATTTTCATTTTGTTTCTAAATAAAAATAACATTTCAAATTTTAAAATGAAAATCACGTGATTTATTTTTACTCCCAATTTAAGTTATTCTTTGAATTAGACTAATTCGTTTAACATGACATTAAATGCTTAATAGTAAAATAAAATCATATAATTTTATTTTTTAAATTTGAAAAGGTTGACTTTTTTGAGAAAAATGAGTAAATGACATACTTTTTTTAATTAACCCTTATATCTTAAGAGTTGTGATATATTATATTTCCCTAACAAAAAAAAAAAATCCTAATCAGAACAAAGTGACTAAGTTTAGAATCGATCAATACCTGGTCGGTTGAAGGAAAAAATAAAGTGGAGAACAGGAAAAGTTGAAGGAAAAGGAATTAGAAGAAAGGTCGTCCTGACGATTGTTTAGTCTGGGAAGGAAAACAACCTCATGCTGGATGAAAGAATCGATTATAGGACATCTGACGTAAGAAAAACAGAGCCTTCTATTTTACTACAACAAGCTTTAGACGTCAGTAGTGCCTTTATTAAAATCAAATATCAAATAATGAAAGGGCAAAAAAAAGGAAGCGGATATGTGCGCACAATAAAATAGCAACTCTGCGTACAAATCCATGCACGAATGACTTTTTAATAGACTTAAGGTTTTAATTTGAATGAAGAACTAGAGAAAAATGGGTACTTCTTCGTAAAAGTTAGCAATATTAATTCCACATCTATCACACTGCAAGAAAATGTAGAAATACCGTGAGACGAATTGAAGGAAAATGTCGTAGTAACTCGAAGCAATTCACTAAATTCTGTCAAATTTCAGTAAGAAGTAGATCGGGCGAACAATTTTTCCAGAAATTAGAATCTGATGCAATTGTTTCAATCGACCGTGATATAATTCCGATGGAAATCCTATGATACATAACGACCAAGTAATATCATTATATCTTTTGGTGAAAACTGTGAGATTGTCGTTTGCTATATCGGACGTTAAACTGGCAGTATGCTATATCCGACTGATAAAGCAATTCTGAAGGAGGTCATGACAGATTTTTATCAAATTACACGGCCGAAAATCCGACAAAAATATTTTTTGACCAAGTTTTCTTACGCAATCGGAATGAAAATATCACAAAAACTGACTGTGACTATCT
This sequence comes from Lagerstroemia fauriei, assembly GCA_025802135.1. Lineage (NCBI taxonomy): Eukaryota > Viridiplantae > Streptophyta > Magnoliopsida > Myrtales > Lythraceae > Lagerstroemia > Lagerstroemia fauriei. Next base: position 6,249 of record JAOYND010014189.1, on the reverse strand, counting down.
GATGAAATACTAATGCAAATATGTTAAAATTAATATTTTATAATATTAATTAATCACAAATATGTTAAAATTAATTTAAAAATATTAAACAAATATACAAAAGATCGTACGGATAAGTATGCGAAAATTAATTTAAGTTTTTGCAACAGTAGTTACATATACTTCCTTTAACAAAAGGGTAATTTCTCATGAAAAAAAACGTAATTTCCGATAACAAAAGGAAACCACATATAACAAAAGGAGACTACCTATAACAAAAAGGTGATCCAATAGGGAATTGTATATAAAAAAGAAAAAGCACATATCTATGGTTAAGTCTCATCATCGGACCCCTACAACATAGTCATCATCTTGATTACCGTCCAGGGCAGCCTATCTTGGATGGGGTCATCCATTCGAGGAACATGAAATTCTTAAGGAAATTGTAGTGGTGCTTAGGAGTGCAGTGTGACCCATGGTTGTTTCTATAGAGGATATAGTGGTGTTTGTGACAGTGGTTGATTGTATCCATGTGTTATGCCCCATGGCTGCAGTAGTTCCAACTGATCCATCAACTGCGAAAGACTCATATGAATCCAAGCAATTAAAAATATCTTATCTTACAACTGATCAAATTCGGGTTTTGTCATCGTGCCTTGCAATTGCTGATTCAATAGTATAACTTGTTGGATCATCTCTCGCATTTTTTATTCCCAGACAGCGGAGCATCCAATATTTTCAGGAAGGAATATGATGAAATCTTCGATTTTTTACCTAATTCATATATGCTGCCCACAGTCTTCTTCCACACATCTGTTAACATTTTTTGGATGCTAGGATGGATCGATCTATCCTCCACCGTCCCTTCCACATCCATGAACCTTGCTACTTGTGTCAACTCTTTTTACTGTAAATAACAACTATAAAATTACAACATTAAATCAACTAATCAAGTTTCCAGAGATCATTAACAAAAATTAACCCTAAAATAACAATTTAAAACAAGTAAAATCAACTTTCAAGAAATAGATACAAACTTTAAGAGAACAAAATAACAAATAATCTCAAATTTGTTCTTGTAAGCTAAATATTTATAAAGAACATAAATAGAACAATAGTCTCCCTATAACTTAGGCTAAATTGCTCAGGTCATTGATATACTAATTACCTAGTTCTTTTACTCTTACGCATTCGAAGGAAGACCTTGCATGCGGATGATTATCTTCCCATTTCTTTCGCTTGAAAGGAAAACATAACATAATTATATACTACTTTTGAACATTATATATAATACAAAATTATAGTAATATTAATTTACCATTCGAGCACGATGGATTTCGGTTGAAATGCATGCACCTGCGTGCACCCCCACGACTGGAGAATTATGATTCTTCTTATTAGATTCAGAAGGTTGTCTAATTGATTGAAAATTGACAAGCTCGCCATAATGCTTTGATCAAAGCCATCATCATCATTTCGAGAGATTCTAGTCCACAATGTGGGGACATTAGGATGGTAGTATGAGTAGAAATTTATCATCTCATGTGTAATATATGCCGACCAAATTGATCCCTCAATTTATGCCTTTGTTTCACAGACGTTTTAAGCTGACTAAAGACTCTGTAGACTACGATTATATGTGTACGATTTTAATAATAGTATAGTAGAACATTACACATCTCAAATGGGCACATCTCGCTAAATGTGCTGGACCTCTATCTAGAACATCTTCTACCAAATGAATGGACAAATGCTCCATACAATCAAAAAAGGCTAGGGAAATATCCTCTCAAACTTGCATAGAATGACGAGAACATATTTTGCATGCGATCTAGATCATCATGAAGTACGTTGTGGAGCACAAATCTTTGAAGAATTTTCTGAGCTTTGCCAATGTTTTCCATACGTGGTGATAATCATGACTTTTTGGCATAAGCTACAATTGGCATAAGCTAATATATAAAAGCATGACAATCATGATTTTTCTACCAAGTGAATTTGTCATTCTGGAAGTTAACTTTTTTGATAAATTTGATGAGTATCCATTAGGCAAAACGAAAATCCTTTATCCTCTTAATGTTCTTTTCTTTGTTCAAGTGTGAGCACGTACTTTGCTTTTAACTTTACCTAATGTCAATTCACTCTATCTATAAGTTCTAGCTTTGGTCATCTGCAATATTCCTTCAATCTTTTCATACCTTTAGATTATCTTTACTCTTTCTTTGATATCCAAGATGGGGTTGAAAATGTTATCAAATATGTTCTTCTCTATGTGTATGACATCTAAGTTATGACGGATGGCATGGTCCCTCCAATAAGATAGCTTCCAAGAAATACTCGACTTCTTCCAATTATGTAATACACTATATATCTAGGCAGAGTTGCGATTGGTCCGTGTTCATGGACTTCTGATAGATCTTTCACAACTTCCTACACCTGTTGGGATGTTAAGTAAGGCGGCGGTACACAAAATTTTGTCATGCTCTTGGTAAAGTTAAACGAACATTTTGAAGATAATAATGATATGCTTTTAAAAATTATTGACGACAATCAAACCAACTCACCTTACCTCCATAACACAAGTGAAAACCTTCACTATACCCCATACAAAGTGGGCATGCCAAGCAGCATACTGTCATTCATCCAGATAACATCCCCACTCCAGAAAATCATTTATGGTCCATATAAGAACAACTTTCATTAGAAAATTTTACTTCATTGATAGGTCATACACATGCACACTATATTCCCATAAAACTTTCAATTCATCAATTAATGGTTGTAAAACATTCGATACCTTATTTTTGATTTCTTGGGTAAGGCATAATGCATGTCAGGAACATGTAAGGTGATGTCATGCACATGTGAGGAGGAAGATTGAATGGTATGACATTACCGCCAACCTAAGTAAGATGTACAAGATGGACCGAATCGACAGATACCATTTGCACACAAACCTAACCTCACTTACGCGGCTCCGCCGCAAAATCATGATGTGTATGATCAAATTCCTTCCATGCATTCCCGTCAACATGATGACACATTATACTATCAACTCTTCGAATTTCATGATGTCACCTCATATGAGGTGTTGAACTCATATAGGTAGGTATAAAGCCATTTTAATCTTGGAATAATTGGCAAAGAATGAACCATCTTCATTGAAATCGGCTTGCCATCGGTCCTCCCTTCTAGTCATTGTATATATTGTGGTGTCTCATGGAAGAAACATCTATCCAGATCAATTATACTTCTAATACAATGTACATCCATGAGAACAATAATCAATTTGATTGGAGATAAGCTCAAGTCTAGATAATAGTTTCTTCGCTTCATAGTACGATTTGGGGACAACAACTGTATGACTACATTCAACAATTAGGTGGAGGATTTCGTCCATTGCATCCTGGGAGCAATTCAGTTTGATTTAATACTCATTAATTGTACTGATATGGACAAAGTTGAATGGTTTGTACACCCACTTCACTAAAGGTTTATTCAACTCTTCTTTCATGTCATAAAACTGTTGACACTCCTCGTTTTGTTTTTCATCATATGTTTTTAGCCTAACGATGAGGTCCCAACATGTTCACTTATTTAACTATCTTGGTTATGAATAAAACCATCATCACCTCCTCAAAAAAATTGAGCATAGTATTGTGAAGCCACATCATTCACCATGGGTTTATACAAATGGAACTAATCCGATAATCCAATTTGTGACGAAACTTGGTCCAATAGAATCAATATTCTACCGATTATCTTTTGCATGTGGAGAAACCTCACCATGATTTTTCCAGTGTCGATAATTTGGTTTGAAGTAACAACAGTATAGTGATACCTAATTTTATCCAATTGTAAAAGCCGACTAGATATATGGCATTTGGACATCTAATAGTCCCTTCTATTTGAAAATGGGGCAAACTACTAGCATGTTTGATGAATGTCTCCCCATCATCCAAAAACTCTCATTTTATTCCTTCACGATTAGGATACAACTTATTGTACATCTATAAACGACGTTGGGAGATATCCATCTATAATGCCCAGTCCTATCAATTTTACTAACAACAGTACCACTCTTATTAAGATGAAATAGTAACAAAAATACTAATACCTCTGATATTACAATAAAAATACATGCATAGAAAGAGAGTAACAAAGTAGCATAATTTTGAAATCACCTATTCAACTAAGAATTGGGATGATAAGTTAGGAATTTCACTCAATATAGCAAGCTTAGGAAGCATGAGAAAGAGAGGTGTGGAAAAATGCAACTAAGTCTAGTTTGTTGTCTTTATATGCGTGCCTCTGTCTGATTTCCGTCAGAAATCTATAGATCGAAAATTGTTACAATTAAAGTAAATATGAAAGAAAAAATAACCAAAATCAATTAGAAAAAATCAATACCAAGTAACCTATGGCTCACAACTTTTCCCAATCCTATTCCTAAACTTAAATCTAATCTATATGCGCAATTTATTGTTATATTACTATCTTAAAGTTTAATATCTCCTTACCTACCTCTTGGCTTAACAAGGATATACTTTTAGGACGATATTAATCACTCTTTTCCTTTTTTGATCAAGAGAACGATATTAATCACTCTATTTCTAGGCAGTTAATATTAAGATTCCCATAGAACATGAACCCTAATTAAATACTTAGCTGATCGACTAATGTCTTGATACTCGTCACAAATAATCCTAAACTCTCAGCGCGAATTATACTACGCTATATTATCTCTGACATCATATCGAATTAGTCTCTCAAATTCATTGAATCTCTGAATCAATCTTTTAGGTGATCAGACCACTAGAGTGCATGAAGCATGAAAATAGTATAAATAATATGAAAGCAATCAATAAAAATATAATAAATATATAATTAAAGACAAGAATTCAAGAAGTAGGAAAGAATTCCATTAATCACTCCATGAGACAACTAGGGAAACTCTAACTCAATTTCAATCAACTAGGGAAATTACTCATTCAAGCACATAAATCACATCAAACTCAATCAATTAACTTAATTTATGCCCGAAAAGCATGATACATGATTAGCATTTTCATGGAATTAACAAGTGTCAGTGCTATTACGAAAGAATAGTGACATAATTTTTCACGAGTACATACCATTAGATTTCCGTCTAAATAACCAACGAGGGTTGGCGCAAGTGGAAGGGGCTTGTGTCGCTTAAGCAGAGGTGCCGGGTTCGAGCCCTTGTGAACGCAGAAAATCCTCTTGGGAGGGGTCCCCGGGAAACCGCCCAACAGCACCTCGAATTCGGATTAGTCGGTTGCCTGTGGGGGCCGGACACCAGTTGGGAAACCAAAAAAAAAAAAAGATTTCCGTCTAAATTTGGCCGTCTTTTGAAGATTTTCTCTAATAGCACATTCTCTTGTGTTTTTAATAAGAAGACAAAATTATAGCAGCCAAACAGTAAGTAATGGAATCAAATTCCCTCTTCCAAGAAAAAATCTTTTTTTTTTTAATTTATAAAAAACGAAAAAAGAGAGAGGAGGAAATTGAACTTTATTAATCATTTCAAATCACTCGGTCACTCTGACTCATACCCACTTCCTGCTTCCACCAAGAAGTTATTAAAACGAAAATTTGATGTCTAAAAACTTTTCGAATGGCAATGGAAGTTCTGACGTTCAATCGACAAAATTTCCATCAATCAACTGTAGCCACACGAAACTTCCTTTTCGTATATGCAACACGTAAAATACGGAGAACCCTTGAACCATTGTTTCAGTATTTCCTCATATGCTTGCTTCCTCTTGTTCCCAAGTCTTGACCTCCACTCATACTATATATAGAATTATCAATTATATTAACGTTGTTGTCATAAAGCCTTATTATTTTATTTTATTAATAGTTAATGATATTTTATATAATTTTACAGTTGAGTATTAATTTTTCTAATATTATTATTATTAATCTCTCGAAAATAAGTCATGAATAATTAAAAAGAAAATACAAATAATTAGAAAAATTAGATAGTAATTATGATTTCGATTATAGTAATACTTTTTTTTAGTGTACAAAGGAGAAACATAGGTCTAAAATAAGTAGAAGAAATAGGAGATAAATGGGATATGAGAAGTCTCACGAACGAGATCGAACTCAAGAGCTCTAGATCATAGAGTGAGAGTAATATCGACTGTACTATGCCCTATTTCTCTAATAATATTTTTTAAGAGTAATTTTACAGTTTCATCCTAATTATCTGTTTTCTTATTGACTACAAATCTATGCACCAAC
>JAOYND010013984.1:0-12525 GCA_025802135.1 Lagerstroemia fauriei | reverse complement strand
TTTGTTTGAGGTGTACGGTGCAGTTTATAGTCATTTGAGGTGCTTTTTCTCGATGGCTCAATCTATGGGTTGTTCGGCTTTAAGTCTCGATCAGATCCTGTCATTGTTTTGTGATTTGAAGTCGTACGAAACGTTCTTGGCCGCTGTTCGTATCGATGAGCTATCTGGCTTGGACCTGAGTTAACTCCTGTTTAGAGTCGTATGAAATGTTCTTGGCTGCTGTTCGGATCAATGAGCTATCTGGCTAGGACTTGAGTTGATCCCTGTTTGGAGTCGTATGAAATGTTCTTAGCCGCTGTTCGGATAGATGAGCTGGGCTGGCTTGGATTTTTGCTAATTCCCGTTTGGAGTCAGTTGCTAAGTTTCCCAGCTACTTCGAATTGATTGACTATGCATTTCATGCTTCGAGTCGTTTATTTCTTCTTTGCTTTGTTTGCGGCGTCATATGATTGAATCGTGATTTGCTGGCAAGATTGTCAATATACATTCTTGATTTCGTATCGCCTCAAGGTTTAGATATGGGATCAAAGCTACGAAAGTGGATGATTTCCTATTCACCATTTCTATGGCTGAGTCAATTCTCATTTGAGACTCAATATCCCGATCAACTCAATATGTAATATGAGGCTTCTTGTGGGTGCAGTTTCATTATTCATGGCTGCTATATATTCCTTTATTTCCATGATCCCTATGCTGACGATTAATTGTTGCTTTCCCGCTTTCAAAGCTTAGGTGGTCGATTATATTTTAACTTCTTTAATCATGTTCACCTGAATGAGGTCAGTTCGTTGAAATGATACATTGAGTCGTGAGGAGTTATTCTTTGTTTGAAATTTAAAATGTTCTCATGATGATGCCTTAGGGGTTCTTGGCATTCTCAGATCGTATCCGACACTCCGAGGGTCCCTAACTTTGCAATTAATGATAAATACATTGGGATAATTGAAAGGAAGTCGTGGATATCATGGTGATGGGTCGGTATTGAGGCTCAGTTTCATCTTATGTATCTCACATTTTAGTTCTTCACTTTGGATATTTGGCATATTAGTCCTTCATTCTTGACACTTTGCATTTTAGTCCTTCACTTAGGACTTTTTTGAGTATTAATCCTTCATTTTAGGAACTTTTGCATATCAGTCCTCGTTTTAGAAATTTCACAGAGTAGTCATTCACTTAGTTATTTGGTGCATGGCCCCTCACTTTGAAATTTTACAGATATGTCACCCCGAAAATTTAATTACATCTTTTCTGATGTAGGTGGGGAATGGGAAAATTATTGTACTTGAGTGCATGGATGTATGGGGCGGGTAGAGAGAGAGAGATGATTTCATGTAACCCCATAATATAGTGAAACCCTTTACTTTCCTGCAATTAGATTAGGACAGATAGTATCATGATAGGGCATGCATGTTGATTACTGTTTCTTTTATGGACCTACGATTCGAACCTCGATTAAGGAAACAATTGGATAAACTAAAAGTTACAAGCAAATAAACAGCCTAGATATAGGGGTGGGTATCAACATCGGGCGTGTCGATTGGCTTACGAGCCTTTCGAACATAACAAGACCCTCGAACTCATACTCTAGTTCAAGACTGACAAATAAAGAACCTAGGTGTTTAGTATCATACTCCTCTAGGTAAATAATAGGTTTCTAATCGACCTTAGGATTAGTCCTTAAACGATTAGTGGCAACTCTAAAAACCCAAACACGGCTCAAGTCTCAGGCTAGGTCTCGTGCGTGCCTATAGCCCCCTGGGCTATCCCTAGTTGGACGATTTCCAGGTCCGACAGCTTGGCGACTCCACTGGGGATCTTTGAGGGTCTGGGTCCAGAGTCTTCGGTTGTTTGTTTATTTACTTGCTTCACATTTTACTTTAGCACTACATGCCTTGAATAATGATCGAACCCGGATCATTGGAATTTCCCTAGGAGTACGCCAGTTATGGGAACTCCCATCAGAAACGGCTCTGAAATGCCTTCGCTCGGTTTGGAAGCTCAAAGTGCCTCGACAGGGGGACGGAGGACACTACGAACCGGGGACCATTAGGACCTACCATTAGACGGAGCCTCATGCATATCATTAAACCTCTAAGCATCCTTGTTGATTGTAATTTTACCAAGACCCATAGGCTAGCCGATTCTAAGTTAGGGGTCTTTCTTTTTGTATTTTTGATCTTGATGTATCCTTTTGTCAATAAGGCCCATAGCTTAGCCAACATATAGGTAGAAGGGCCTTTATTCTATATTTTGGTATGGGCTCCTAGGTTAACTAGTTTTAGGTTAGATAGCCCTTTTCTTTTGTATTATAATTCCATTGTACATGTAACTATGCTCAATTAGTGGATTGATGTCATTTCTTCGCACTTGCATCATGTTTTTAAAAATAAAACATAGTGGGTATGCCATTCGTCTTAAGCCGATTACTCTTCTGCCTGAACGGGGATGGAGCACGGATTTGCTTGTCCCCATATCGATAGTCACACATCGGGTCGACATTAATCATACACATGGCTTCTTGTCCTGACAATGCGTGTCGACATCTAATGGATCGAAGAAATCATGCGTCAGACAAACTACTAGATGGATTGGAGTTTACTCGAGATCTTAATCGACATTTGCGAGAAGAGGTAGATAATCTAAAGGATTAGACCAAGGCGATTCCGTGTTAGAGAAACATCAAACCTTTCATGGTGAATTCGATTGGAGCAAAAGGGATAGCTAGGCCAAATCCTATCGCGAGTAACATTGTCTCTTTTTCGTAACTCTTTAAAGATTGAAAATTGGAAATGGATTGTATGCTAGCACTTAAATGGCGAAAATGTTTTTAAGCAAATTGACGGATTTGAAAACAGAAAATCCTAGAAACGGTCATTGTTGAAGTGTCCAAGCACACGATGTCCTGCTTCCAATATTCGAAACATTCATGTTTTTTGCGTCTCCAACTCTCGTAAAGGTAGCCTTAGGTCATGTTGAGCTTTGAGTGACAGGAGACCAGAGGTTCATCCTCGCCTTTCGGTTGAAGGAATAGTGGAGTCGAAATTCAAGAAGGCATTGGACGAGGAACGACAAGCGAGTATCCCACGTGTTGCAAATTCAACGCCTAAGTCATGCTCCAGTCCTAGTTGATTTTTTTCCATGAATCTGTCATCAGTTAAATGAAATATTGATTGCAAAGGCTTTAGGATGATTCAATCACAAGGAGCCCACAATTGTTGAGTGAAAAGAATTTTCATTGATTTGAAAAATTGAGAATTTCATAGGATAACCCATAGAGGCACTCGTTACTAAGAAGTGACGTCAAACATTTAACTGCTCTTGAGAGTGGTGAGAAGGTCAGGTGATTTCCTAGGAACTATGGACAAGGTGGAAAGTCCTTTGCTCGCAGTAGCTCAATGTGTCCGGGCGATATTCCTCATCACAAATCGAATGACCAATGATTAACCCCATGAGATATGGGTGATTGCAGGAAGCGTTTGATGGAGGTACCAGCTGATTCCACAGATGAAGACTAGCACGAGATTTCTCAGGGATACATTTATCGATTTAAGGACGATTGAGATGGAAAGTGAGTGACAATCGAGAAATATTCACTACCAATTTCTTGACGATATGAAAATGCCTTTTGATATCCACTTCGGTGCGTCAAGGTAAAGCACGATTGAACACATCACCGACCATGAAGAAGGAAATGACCAAGATTGTGAGGAACTCGGCTAGGCCTAATATAGAGTTTATAAAGTGTGACAAGCAAATGGTTCGATTGAGTGCTTCCTTGGAGGATTTTATAAGGAAAATAATGAAATTGTTTGGGGAAAATAAAACTTTTTCAAATGTTTTTTCATTATTTTTCTAAAAGGGCAAATAACCTAATTGCACATGTATTTTGGCCAAATTCTCACTTTTAGCACGAACTTTTTCACGTGACCTAGGAAGGCACAAACTTTAAAACATTTGTCCCGTTTAGCACGTCATCAGTTTTTCCGTCAAAACTAACGGGCCTATCCTACGTGGCACCTTAACTGCGGCTGATGTGGCAAACGATGGATTGCCATGTCAAATACGTTTAAGAAAATATCGAGTTTGCCCCTTAATACTCTTCATTAATTTAAATGCACGTTAATTACTCGATTTAGTCGATTTTAAATTTTAAAATTTATTAATTAACAGAAGAATATGTTCGAACTGGGTACTCGGAACTTGTGGTATAATACAGGCTCTAGAAAGCTGCAGGGACGTTTAAGGAAAGAAGAAGATAAAATTATAAAATTGTCATCTATAACTTTAAATTAACAAACAGGATTTAAGGGTAAACTCTGTATTTTCTGACGTGGTATGGCCACATCAGCCGCCGTTTGCCACGTTAGTGTAATTAACGTGCCACGTAGGATAGTTGACAGAAAAATAGAGGTTGTGCTAAACGGGACGAACGTTTTAAAGTTCGTGCCTTCCTAGGCCATGCAAAAAAGTTCATGCTAAAAGTGAGAATTTGGTCAAAGTACATGCGCAATTAGGTTATTAGCCCTTTCTAAAAATAAAGAACAAACCTTGGAAGCACTTAACAACCTTGGGGCACGAATTAAGCGGCTTAAGAACATATGAAAAGGATCTCGATCAATTATCTTGATACATGAGCATGTCTCATTTTCTCACTATAAGTAATCAAGACCTTTAACATTGAGATGAATAGCAACTCACTAGAGGATTTCTCATGCATCATCATTGTGGGTCATGCTTCATAAGTGCTCATTTTGTTCCTTTTTGCTTTTCTTTGCAGGTAACATTGTCAAGCCTTAACTTGTGAGAATCTTAACTGCACATGATTTTAAAAAGATTGAGAAGCTTAAAGTGTCGGAAATAAATCCAACTGCATGCTCCAAATAGAGGATTGGTCATCTCGAACACATTATATCAGGCATAATTGCTACCCAAAGGATAGGGTACAAATGCTAATGACTCACTCGTTCACTGTCTTAGATATTGCAGCTCACTTTAGCCCAAATGCTTCCAAAGCTTAGGTGATCGTTCCTGTCCATGCATCAAGTGCCGCAGGAGCAGATCCTCGCAAACTATTTTTTGGATCTCTCATTAATAATGACATCCTGGATGACTCCAAATTTCATAAAGCAAGAATTAGCAAGTCAACAATAATTCCCTATAAGAAGAGGTGCTTTGGCAAGGCCATAAAACCCCAGGTAATGGCATTAGAAAGGTCTTGATTTTCTGGGGCATGCAAAGCTCACGATGGAAGCAACGATGAGGGTTCCTCTATGCCAGCACCATGGTGTATGACGCTAGCATACAGAGATTGCAGACGACGACTAGTTTCAAGATTCAAGGACTAAAACTATGTGAAACTCTATGTTCATTATGGTCAGGACCATATGCAGGAGCAGAATGGGATCTTGAATCAGTACTCTACCGTGAACATCTCAGAGGTCTCTGGAGATCACATATCCAGTGCATAAAGAGCCGGTTTGTGGATACACTGGCAACACTTGTACCGATAGTAATGCTGGGGATCAAGCCATCACATCGGATTTACGGTAGCAATGAATTTCAAAGAAATAGTTTTATTGAACCCGTCAAAGTTGGAATCGACATAAATGACCAGCCGCAATACGGTCTAGAGTTGGGAAGACATGGCGAGGCATGCAGGCATTAAGTGTCATCTCCAAGCAAGCGAATGTCCGAAACATGACAACCAAACGAGAGAGTTTGTCAATGTCTGGAGTGTCACCAAGGGGTTTAGTGCAAGAATTTGTCTGATGCCATGCTCTTGAGATGCATGAACAACAGAGAGGCAAAACTTAAGCTCAGGAAAATGCATGAAGGAACCTATGGACCTCACATGATGGGGCAGATGCTCGCCAGGAAAATCATACAATTCTAATATGTCGGACCGATCTCATAGAGGAATGGTGTAGGGCATGCATGACATTGTCCTCGACCCTTGGATTATGCAAATCATATCGACTCGGTGTTAAAATAAATGGCATCAAGTATTAGCATGGTGAAGTATTGTGGTGATTAGCCTGGTCTCTCTCGGGTAGCGCGTTGACGAAATAAGTTGCCTTTTACAGCATGTCTAGAGTGATCTTCACTGGTGAGGAAGAGGAATCCAACTGACAGACTTGACAATGATCGATAAAGGTGGCTTGAGATCGTACATCACAGTTTCTCTCCATAGTAATAGCGGTGTGCGGCATCCAAAAACAAAAAAAAAAGGAAAAAGAAGAAGAGAAGAGAAAAAAAGGAAAAAGAAGAAAAGAAAAAGGTGAAGAATAAAGAAGCAAAAACATGAAAAAGGTAAAAAGGAAAGAGGGAACGAAAAAGGAAAGAAATCTGAGGGCCGACCGCAAATCATCTTCACATGCGAGGAAAGGCTGCGATGTTTTCATTTGTACTCCTAATGTGCCGTGTCTCGATTTATATATCAATCGGGGCAACACCTTGTGTGTGGCAATTGAACATATTCGGTCAGGAGGAAAATACCCTTCCATTGATGATATCCTTATGAGCATGCAGGTTGCGCCTTCAATAAGTAGATTCTATCACACAAGTTCCTGTGCAGAGACATGTTCATGCCAGGGGTGATGCACATTGATTTGGATTGTGAGGGAACGGGCTTCCCAACTTAGTGAATGGTGATTCAATCAAGAAATGGCATCCGTGAATGAGAAATAAGTTTTCCTCAGCGCCAAAATTCGTGTTTTGCTTGCCTCACATACTTATTCTCTACCCGCCAGTTGCTTGCTCTAGATGATTTATTGAGGTTAACTATTTGAATCCTTGCATTTGTTGCAGGTCCATTCCAGTGAGAGGCACCACATTAGCCTGAAACATCAAGGCAAAGTCCACTTCAAAGGGTGAATGATTTAATATCGTTGAAGAAGACTCTTCAGACGAATCCATGATTTGTCCTAAATAAAGGAGAATGAGTCCTTGACTCGGTGAAATGACGATTCGGGGGATGTACTCACCGCAAACAAGAAACAAAGCCCATCGTGACCCAGAATCCATTTCTCGTTCAATTCAATTGCCTCCTTTATTCGGTTGGTTGCTCATTTCAACTAAATAATGGCAGTTAATAATTTGAGTTTTTACACTCATTTCAAATAAGCCACAATAAGAGGAATCCAAGCGTAAAATTCTCTCTCTGAAGACCCAAGGTGAACACCATGACGGCTGACAAAGGGGCAATGTGTCACCACAAAAAAAAAAGAATAAAAGATAATCTTCCAGTGCATAATGAAGAAAACCCATTTGCTGGGGCAACGATGCACTCCTGTATGATTCTCAAGGAAAAGGCTGGAAGACATGCTGCCTTGAGGTTTTAAAGGAAAAATGAAAATTGATTCACTTCTTGAATTTTGACTTAGAAAGAGCTCTGAAGAGCAATTTGATACAAGAATTTTGCACGATAACAAGTCTCCTGTAAGAGGCAGGTGGAAGCCAAGTGATTAGAAGCCTCCCAATCAATGGTACAACCATTTCCTGTGGGGCATGAGTGAAAATTGAAAGGCTAACTTACAAAGAAGAAAACACAAAACAAAATAAGAACAGGTGAGGAAAGAAAAAAGCAAAAGAAAAGAAAGAGAGTAAAAAAATAAAAGGTGAGCATCGCCAAGGTGTTGAGTACCAATGTCCATAGTTGGATATGTACTTGTGGCGTTACTGCTAGTTGATTCGAGATAGACCCGAGGGGTGTTTCGACACCTAGTGCCTTGGACCAACTGGGACGGGAGTCACTGGTCGATTCTTGCTACATGGATCGCCAAGAGGTCGGAACGCTTAGCATCATGTGATAAAAAAGAAAAAAGAAAAAAGAAAAAAGAAAAAGGAGAGTGAAATAGAAAATAAGTGATTCGCCCATCGATAGTCATGATTCTCTCACAGGGAATGGTCGCCCTTCTTTGGAAACTCTTCTGTGATGGCATGAAGTTTGTCAATTACAGAGGATGAGGAATTTGGCAAAATTCATGTTTCAAATAGCGACGAGGGGCTTCTAAAGAGTTTCATTCAAGGAATGAACTTTTTGAGTATTTTAAATGGGTGAAACCTATGGGTGGTCTTATAGGATGCAAAGTTGTCTTGGCAAGGGTAAACACCAAAACGTGCTTAAGGTTCCCCCTTTCTAGGACAATTTAACTTGGTCCATCCCCTTTGACCCTTGCCCCTTCGAAGGTTTGTTAGGCGGCGATCCTGGGGATTCTAGTTTCCAATTATGGAACTCCTCATTTTGAGATGTCACGTTTTGAAGACAGGGCATGCTTTTCCCCGTTTGCAATAATGAAGATTGAAATTTTGATTTATTTTCTTTTGCAAAATGAGATTAATCAAAATTGGTCAAGTTTTGCAGGGAACTCAAGGCAGAAAAGGGCCAAAGAAATCCCAGGGGCATATTCATCCATTTATTTAAGAAGTAGGTTGTTATTCACTTTTTGAAAAAGGAAAGTAAATTTAATCAAAATGAGTCAAGTGTTAGAAGGAATTCAAGCTAGGAGCGGAGCGGGACAAAGAAATCCCAGGGGCACGATTACCAATTTTATCATTTATGAAGAGTGTATTCTTATTTACTTTTGAAAAAGGCTAAAAGAAAGGGAGTCTTGCAGGGAAAACTAATCGAGGAGAAGCCAAGGTGAAGCTCAGGTCAAGATAATTGTCCGAAATGGAGCAGCGCCAAACACATCCTTTGAATGTTGAAGGATTCAAGAGCCTCTGGACTTTCCCCTTATTTGGCAAACCATATCTACACGATCATTTCTCCAATAGATGACACAACAAGGAGACTTTGAGTATTTCTGCTTGAATGAGCCAACTTTATTTCGAGTCGCATTAATCGCCTGCCGCTTGACCTTGCAAGCACTAGAAGGAACGAGCACCAAAAGTATACTTGTCAAGCAAACCTGAGGCGTAATAAAGAAAGAGAGCTTAGGGAGCAACAAATGGCACTAACCTAAAGATTAGAAGAACTATGACATATCGTGCAGAACAGGACAAGGACAAAAGAGGATTGTAGAATGCAAGAACAGTTGAAGACAATCGCATCTCAGTATTTCCTTCTTTTACACGCTCCACATGTGTTTTCTTTTTCTTCGCGCGCATCACGGTCCCCCCGTACTTTCTACTGTAGGTGCGTACTTCTTCTTTTTCACTCTCCGCACGTGTTTTCTTGTGCTCCACGTGCATCATGGCCTGCCCGTGTTTTCTACGCTTCGCACGTATTTCTTCGTTCTCACACTTTGTGCGTGTTTTCTTGCACTTCGTGCGCATCACGGTCCGCCCGTGTTTTCTACGCTCAGCTTATTTCTTCTTTTCCATGCTCCGTGCTTGTTTTCTTGCACTCTGCATGCATCACAGTCCGCCCTTGTTTCCTACAATCCGTGCGTATTTCTTCTTTTCTGCCCTCCGAGCATGTTTTCTTGAGCTCTGCGCGCATCACAATCCACACGAGTTCTCTATGCTCCGCGCGTATTTCTTCATTTCCATGCTCCGCACTTCTCTTCTTGTGCTCCGCATGCATCACAGTTCACCCATGTTTTCTATGCTCCGCGCGCATCACGGTACGCCTGTGTTTTCTACGCTCCGAGTGTATTTCTTATTTATCATGCTCCACGCATGTTTTCTTGCACTCCACTTGCATCATGGTCCGCCCGTGTTTTCTACGTCCGCAAATATTTCTTCTTTTCCACTCTCCGTGCGTGTTTTCTTGCACTCCGCTTGCATCATGGCTTGCCCGTGTTTCCTATGCTCCGTGCGTATTTCTTCTTTTCCAACCTCTGCGCGTGTTTTCTTTTGCCCCGCGTGCATCACGGTCTGCTCGTATTTCTTCTTTTCCACGCTCCGCCCTCATCATGGTCGGCCCATGTTTTCTACGCTCTGCACATATTTCTTCTTTTCCACGCTCTGCACGTGCTTTCTTGTGCTCCGTGCACATCACGGTTTGCTCGTGTTTTCTATGCTCTGTGGGTATTTCTTCTATTCCACGCTACACGCATGTTTTCTTGCACTCTGCGCACATCACATTCCACCCGTGTTTTCTACACTCCACGCGTATTTCTTCTTTTCCATGCTCCGTGCGTGTTTTCTTGCGCTTCGTGCACATCACGGTCCGCCCGTGTTTTCTACGCTCCGCGCTTATTTCTTCTTTTCCACGCTATGTGCGTGTTTTCTTGCGCTCCGCGTGCATCACGGTCTGCCCTTTTTTTCTACGCTCTGCGCGTATTTCTTCTTTTCCACGCTCCACGTGTGTTTTCTTGCGCTCTGCGTGTATCACAGTCTACCAGTGTTTTCTACACTCTGCGCGTATTTCTTCTTCTTTTCCACGCTCCGCGCTTGTTTTCTTCTGCTCTGCGCTCATCACGTTCTGCCTGTGTTTTCTACGCTCCGCCGGCATCACGTTCCGCCTGTGTTTTCTACACTCAGCGTGTATTTCTTTTTTTCTTTTTTCCGAAGCTCCACGCGTGTTTTCTTGCGCTCCGCGTGCATCATGGTACTTGCGTGTTTTCTATGCTCCGCGCGCATTTTCTTGCACTCCTGTGCATCACAGTCCGCTCACGTTTTCTACACTACGCACGTATTTCTTCTTTTCCACGCTCCACCCTCATCATGGTCCACCCGTGTTTTCTACGCTCCCCGCGTAATTCTTCTTTTTCACACTCCGCGCGCATCACGGTCCGCCCGTGTTTTCTACACTCCGCGCGTATTTTCTTCTTTTCCACACTCTTTGCATGCTTTCTTTTGTGCTTCGTGCGCTTCAGCCTCTGCTAGTGTTTTCATCTTTATGCTCTTTACGCTTCAAGATTTGTGTGTGTACTTCTGCACTCAGTGCGCAAGCCTATGACTCAGGCTCGAGGCACACTTACCCTCGGCTTGCCATTCTTTTATCCTCTTCATCTCTTTAGTTATCTAATTGCGGCAATTTTCTTAGGATTGAGAAATGGTAAAAAAATAAAGAAAAACCAAAATAAAAAAAGAAACAGCAAACAAAGCATAGGAATATAGAAAAAAAATAAAAAACAACCAAAAAATAGAGAACGGAAAAATAGACTAAAAAAACGAGTAAGTAAAAAAAAAGAAGAAAGAAGAAAGAAGAAAGACAAAACCAAAAAAGGAGAACCAAAAACAAAAACAACAAAAAATTTTCATTAAATTTTTTTAATTAACTTAAAATACAAAAAAATGAAAAATACAAAAAGAGTTAAAAGAAAGAGAAAGAAAAAAAGAAACAAAGGAAAAAAATGAATAAGAAGAGAATTCGGAAAGGGTGCCCATGAGAGATTAAGTTTCTCGGCCCTTTTCAATCCAAAATTAGGTCTCTTTACTAGTCTTTGAAATGGCCCTCTTATTGAATCCATTGACTTCTCGTCGAGAGTCGCTTCAAAGAGGGGCAGCTGTTGGCACCTCATTTGGGTCCGGAAAGTATTTGGATCTGGACCTTAGAAAAATTGAAGTCATCATGAAGCACATTGAATTATCTTTGATTTGACATATCATGGGTCCCGAGATTCGATACAGAGAAAAAGATACAATTTTTAAGTGAAATTGGCTAAATCCATCATATTCGTACATCTTGGCTAGTTTTATTTAAAAAATTTTATCTAATTAATGAGAGGTCTAAATTTGGCATAGTTGGTATCATTTGGATCTTTCATTAAAGATAAAAGAAAAATAGAATACGGTGTCAAGGGGTTGAGAATAAGCTCAGAAAAGAATGAGTTTTTATACCTTGAAAATTGTAAGGGCCGTAAAAACTAAAAGCGTTAGAAATATTATGTGGGGTATATTTGAGAGACTTTTCTTGAATTTCTTCTTCAAGTAAATCTTAACTAAGTAAATTTTAATAAAAATAAAAAAATAAATATCAATGATATATAATCAATTTTAGGGTTTCACTCAAGGGGGCCGCAATTTCTTTTCTGGGGGGGATGGAATGCTCTCAGCAAGAGAGGGGTTCCCCTTTAGTTCCAGGGAAGGCCAAAAATCAGCTTGCCAGCTTTTCTTATGGAGCACCGCAATCTTGATGGAGCCTTCTGTAACCTTTCTTCTTTCTTCTCCTATCCCGTCCAGACCCAGCTCATCCTCTCCTGTGGCTGAACCCCCACGAGCTCAGAATCCGAGTTCACCATTGATCGACAGGCTAGGAATCTGAACCAGGTGTCACAGCCACTTTTTCTTATTGATGAACCTCTTCTCGAGTAATCCTCTATTTGGTGAGTCGTCGCTGGAATTACTCGGAGTTAAGGTTATCTGTTGGATGGAGCTAGTCCACAGGTTATTATTATTCTTGGTCGAGTCTGGGTCCTTATAATACTAGTTTACTGCAAGGTAATGCTCAGTAAGGCTGAATAGTGGTTGTTATCTTCTTTGATTGTCCTACAAATTGCCTAGAGTTACCGTCTTGTTGAATCCGTATTCACGGGGCTTTCACGATCAGCTAGCCAAATCTGTCTGAAGATGTCTTTGATGTTGTTCTGTTATGCATTGCTGGTCGATATTTGTTTGAGGTGTACGGTGCAGTTT
>JAOYND010013784.1:0-12536 GCA_025802135.1 Lagerstroemia fauriei | reverse complement strand
TGTCCTGATAAAGTCTAAATAGGTACCAATAAACAGGTCCAGAAAAATTATGCATAGGTCCTGAAAAATCATGAATAGGTCCTGATAAGCCTAAATAGGTACTAACAAACAGGTCCAAAAAGATTATGAATAAGTCCTGAAAAATCATGAATAGGTCCTGATAAGCCTAATAAGGTACCGACAAACAGATCCAGAAAAATTATGAATATATCCTGAAAAATCATGAATAGGTCCTGATAAGTCTAAATAGGTAGCGATAAAAAGGTCCAGAAAAATTATGAATAGGTCCTGAAAAATCATGAATAGGTTCTGATAAAGTCTAAATAGGTACAGATAAACAGGTCCAGAAAAATTATGAATATGTCCTGAAAAATCATGAATAGGTCCTGATAAAGTTAAATAGATCCTGAAAAATTATGAATAAGTCCTGAAAAATCATGAATAGGTTCTAATAAAGTCTAAATAGGTACAGATAAATAGGTCCAGAAAAATTATGAATAGGTCCTGAAAAATCATGAATAAGTGCTGATAAAGTCTAAATAGGTATAGATAAATAGGTCCAAAAAAATTATGAATAGGTCCTAAAAAATCATGAATAGGTCTTGATAAGTCTAAATAGGTACAGATAAACAGGTCCATAAAAATTATGAATAGGTCCTGAAAAATCATGAATAGATATAGATAAACTGGTCCAGAAAAATTATAAATATGTCTTGAAAAATTATGAATAGGTCTTGATAAAGTCTAAATAGGTACAGATAAACAGGTCTAGAAAAATTATGAATAGGTCCTGAAAAATCATGAATAGGTCCTGATAAAGTCTAAATAGGTACAGATAAACAGGTCCAGAAAAATTATGAATAGGTCCTGAAAAATCATGAATAGGTCCTGATAAAGTCTAAATAGGTACAATAAACAGGTCCGGTACGAGAGACGAGTGCTCCGATGTGCTCCGGTTCGGTGAGAGAGACGAGTGCTCCGGTGTGCTCCAGTCCGATGAGAGAGACGAGTGCTTTGATGTGCTCCGGTCCGGTGAGAGAGACGAGTGCTCCGGTGAGGCCGATGCCCGTCCTCCGGTCCGGTAAGAGAGACGAGTGCTCCGGTGTGCTCCGGTGAGGCAGATGCCTGTGCTCCGGTCCGGTAAGAGAGACGAGAGCCGGTAAGAGAGACCAGTGGCTCCGGTCCGGTGATTGAGACGAGTGGCTCCGATCCGGTGAGAGAGACGAATGGCTCCGGTCCGGTGAGAGAGACGAATGGCTCCGGTCCGGTAAGAGAGACGAGTGCTCCGGTGCCCGTGCTCCGGTTCGGGTCCGGTGAGAGATACGAGAGAAAGGAGAGAGGAGAGAGAGAGAGAGAGATAATGGAGGGAAAGAGGGCTAATAATGGAGGGAAAGATGGCTGAAAATTTTAAAAAGGGAGAGATAAGGGTATCATTGACTTTTACTATAAGGATGTGCTAGTTTTTCAAATGTTTACTAAGTGGTGTTACTCTTAAAATGAAGGAGAGGAGCAATGCTATTTTTGGCCATTAACACTAGAAATATTCACTAATATATCTGTGATATTTCAGTGAATTCGAAATAGTGAATCATGTGAGACTTCTGATTTATGGTCATGGGAATATTTTGTGGAATGAAGAGGGACCGTATTATGACAAGCAAACACTGAAAACATTGAAAGTGAGGACAAACACCGGTTTTGAGGAATTAAGAGAGAAATTGTGCTCAATTATCGGAGTTGCTCAAACCGATAATGAATACTCGGGAGGTGGTCGGACCCATGCACTTAATTTGAATACTCGAGAATGTTCTTGTAATAAATGGCAAACATATAGAATGTCGTGTTCTCATGCGATGGCCGCAATAGCATACATTAACGTTGATAGTAGCCAAACCGTAGGGCCATGGTATACATGGATCCATCCAACGTTATGCTACCAGGCTTATTTCCAGCCCCTCGGTGATAAAGCCACTTGGGCAAATGTGGATGGATCAGTCATTCTTCTTGATCGTAACTCACTCGAGGTATTGGCAGACCTAGGTCCAAACATTATCATGACGATATGGATGCACGAGGACCGTCATCGACCATTACTTGTAGCTTATGTAGGAAAGCTGGTCACAATAGAAGAAGTTGTCTTGAACGAAGAAAGGTCCAAGGTTGAACACGTTGTTTATCATGTTGTTTGTCAAACATTGTTTACAATGGTCATTTAATAAGTTATATAATTTTATCAAAATGTATCTTATACAACTCAACTGGCATTTTCAGATGGATCCAGGACCAGTTGATAGATCACTGCTACGATTATAGGAGAGCCACCGTTCAGAGGCAGTGTGGGCAGGCGATGTACGTTACTATTTTTAGTAATTACTCCACATTCATCATGGATTAGTTGTCGTGTATCATGTTTTTTTGCCATTATTAGGATGCATCATGGATTACTTGTCGCCGGCGCGAGGCGATCTTACATCGAGATGAGCACATGATTCAGATGGATGAGCGTCTCGAGCCTTACCTACGACAGGCAGGATTTTTGGAGTTTCGTAGATCTTATTTATTCAGTTGGACTGGCATCTCATCACGGTAGTAGTTGAGAGATGGATACCCAAGACACACACATTCCACATACCATTTGGTGAGGTCGGTCTGACGCTACAGGGTATTGCGATCCAGCTAGGACTGCCCGTGGATGGTCATCCTCCCACTGGCACTGCCAGAGTACGAGTAGATGACTGCGAGCGCCTACTCAGTGTGAGGCCCGATTCTCGCTACATAACGGGTGGGCGACTTATGATGACATGGCTGCAACAGCACTTCCAGCATCTTCCACCATTTGCTGATCAGGCGATGATCATGCGACATGCCCGGGCATATATACGGCAGCTTATGGGTGGTATGTTGTTCGCTGATAAGACCTTCAGCATGGTCCACCTGATGTTCCTGTCGTTGCTCAAAGACTTTAAAGCTGCAGGTGGTTACAGCCGAGGATTAGCAAGTTTGGCGTGGTTGTAACGCCAGCTATGTATTGCTGCAGATTCGTTAGCCCATGAGTTAGGAGGGCCACTGATACTGCTATAGGTTTGGGCGTGGGATAGATTTCCACATATTGCCCCAGTTTGCTGGTTCACTACATGGACTGAAGGTCGTCCATTGCCATGGCATGCCATGTTTGATGTTACACAGCTGGCCACTCACGTTGTGGGGGCAGTACAGAGATACCATAGACAGGCAAACACGTGCGCAGGTATGATATTTTCATGTTCATTCCATCATAGTTTAAGTTAATTTCTATAGTAGTAATTTGATTACGTATTATATGCGGATTGTATGGATGACATATACAGATGACATCACAGAGCTGCTGCCAGATTATTGCATTGAGGGGAGTGAAATATGGCTTGCCCGAGTTCCCCTCATTTGCTTTTACATTATAGAATGACACTTTCCAGATAGGGTGGTGCGACAGTTTGGGGGCATTCAGAGGGTTCCGGCTGCTTGTGAGACATTGTCAGAGTTACACCGTATGGACTTGAGAGGGAAGATGGACGAGGATTGGGTCAGGAGGCATTGTCCATATATTCGCATGTGGCAGGATAGACGCAACAGTATCATCCAGTTAGATTTTGATGATACCTTGCTGGATTCAGTCGATGACACCTATTATGCTTGGTATCACAGAATCACCAGGCGTTACATTGGACGTACAGGTGCGATGCTCGGAGCTCTGGTAAGACATTCAACATTATAATTGTGTTTAATATTTACATAAATCGTGTTCTAATATTCATCTATTGTCATGCAAGCTGATGCACAACAATCTATAGACCTAGCTCCTTCATTTGATGAGGCTCGCCGGATTGCCCGATCTTGCAGTCACTTACTTGGTGATCATGGAGGTGTGACATTGTTTCCTCCTGACCAGGAAAACCAGCCAGACATTCGTCCCGCTCCTACAGTTCGTGGCAAAGGACGACGAGCTTGAGGTCGTGGCCGTCGTCAAGATGTAGGTCCAGATCGAGCTTCTTATCCTGCATCTCATCCGGATCCACCACGCTCTCCATCTCCAGCTACTGGTCCTCTTGCAGCAAACTTCTATGTTTCACCTCCTCCATCGGACCAGCCTGAGTCGATGTTTTTCACACCGGATCCTACGGACACATATGCCACAAAGACTCAACCCGCTCCACAGAAATTCCGGGATACGACACATCACTCATCGTACGAGCCATCAGTGTTTCTCGACTTCTTTGGACCGGACATGGCGGGTACGGGCAGTTCATCCAATCCCATGGGATTGTCACCACAGATTGCAGCAACGAGGCTTTTCTATCAGAGAGGTCGTTGGAGGCGACGACAGTAGATTTTTCCTCTATCACTTGGATTTCTTTTATATCACTTGGATTTTGTATGCGACCATTACATTTGATTTGGAATTTTAACAATTTCACTTTGATTTTCTATATGCGACAAATATATATAAATTTGGATGTGAATTCGATATGATGTCGACTTCGAATTTCATGTGCATTCAATATGTGACAATTCTATTAAAATGTTGTAAGAGAGGTGTGATGTCATCATAGAATGCAGGTGGCCATCACGTTCTATAGATCGTGTTTGCTACCCGCGTTCTATTCACTTACTTAAACGGTGCGTTTTTGGACTCCGGCATAGAACGTGATTTTCAAACGCGTTCTATCCTTGGGCCAAAACGCAGCGTTCTGTTGGACAGGGCAATGAATGCGGGTGGGACACTCGTTCTATCACAGTTCATAGAACTCCTGTTGGAACCGCGATCTATTGACGGTATTCTGGGAAATAGTTTCAGAGCGACGGTTTTTTAGAAATTAGTTTCAAAACCAACGGTATTTCTGCACAAAGCTCATGAATTCCCTATATCTTTTGCAATGTGGCCCCTGTCCTCACTTTGGCTGAGGATTAGATGCCGCAAATATGTGTTGTGAGTGGACCGTAGTAAGGCGCTCATATATTATATTGAGACCGCAAACCCATTGTTATTCTCTTATTTAGTCGATGTGGATTCTGACAGTAACATCATCCGTCATGAAACGTTTTTGTATGTCATGCCTTATACATGTGTGATAAATTTGCCGGATTCTAGTTGTCCCTTCTGTAGCTTCCCTCCTCAATCCCATTATCCTTCGCAGGATAATGGAAAAAACTGGCTAATGTTACTAGAAACTGCTCTCTTGTATCTTCTAGTTTTGATTCGTGACTACTGAGAAATGAATCCCACATCGGACAAATAATGAAAAGAAGCCTGGTTTATAAGAGAGTTGGTATCACCATCCTATCAACTTAAACTTTTGGGATGGATATGAGTTCAATCTCTTATGGGCCAGGTGTCAAGCTGTAGGAAAACCAAGCACTGTTGTCCAATCGTCGGGATAATCATTTGTAATTTTTTCACGTAAATGACTCGAGGTGAGGTGTTCTGTGAATTTGCAAACTTTTTCGAGCTTGTTCTCCTCTCTTTTTGGTTGTTATCGCAATAAAAAACTAATGATGGCAATGACGATGATCGCGTATGGAGTGAAGGTGTTCCCAACCGACAGTGCATCGGAGTGGTGTATTCGATTTTGATTTTTTTCCTGGTGAATCCGTCTTGCATCTTGTTGGACAAAACTCTTCTTACAACTTCG
Source organism: Lagerstroemia fauriei (assembly GCA_025802135.1). NCBI lineage: Eukaryota > Viridiplantae > Streptophyta > Magnoliopsida > Myrtales > Lythraceae > Lagerstroemia > Lagerstroemia fauriei. The sequence continues at coordinate 6,870 of JAOYND010013784.1, read as the reverse complement.
ACTGTTTTTGAGTTCTTGCAATCGGAAAAGAAAAACGGAACTTGTTAAGAGAAGGCTCTTCGGAGAAGCGAGCAGTCGACTCAGTCCCGACTCTGAATGAGTATAATTGGTAAGCGAGCAAGCAATTCCCCTTCTTTACCTTGACATGAATGTGTAAGGAGGCCTTCGACGATTTATTCAAGAATACAGGTACAAAGTTAAAGCAATGGATCTTCCTTCACAGCTTAAGAAGAAGAAAGAAGACTAAAAGAGAAGTGGTCAGAGAAAGGTCGATGAGGGAGGCTTAGTGGTCGAAGAAGTGATCGTACGAGTGATATTGAGATGGAGGCGGAAGGAGTGGACAAGGCTGTACAAAACTAGAAAAGAGTGAAATTGGGAGACATTCTTACGTGAGCTCAGCTCTATCAATAAATGCTTAACACATCGTTATTAAATATCATGTCATCTTTTTCTATTCATTAATAATAATCATTTTTCAGACATGATTTGACATTTTTCCTTACGTATCAAACATTCATTGGTTAAGTTCACCACATCATTCATGAACTCGGCTCACATAAGAATTTCACGAGAAATTGGAGTTATTTTTCCAATTCAAAGAGTTTCTAAATTCCGTATTTTTGGTTCCTATTTTGGACGAACTGTTTCATTGAATTAGAATCTGTTTTAATCGATTTCTCGTATTTTTTCCCTACCACATCCAATTTTCTTCGAGACTACTGAGAATGTACCAAAAATATCTAAATCTCAGATCGAGGGCGATAATACTTTTTTACGAGAAAAAATATTTACAAGTTTGTTTAAAATCACCTGCCCGCTCCCCGACAAGTTCTTCTTCTTCTTTGCCAACTCCTGACCAGTTCATTAGAAAAACAGTGCTCATGAAAGAATTGGTCGTCCTCGTGGAGTGTGCCATGTCACTGTTTGCTGTCAGTAATTAAATTAGAAAACAAAAGAAACTAAAGAAATATGAAAAGAGAGAGATTCCAGCGTGGAGAGACGGGAAAAAAAAGATTAATTAAGGAAGAAGATAGCTTTTTTTTTCTTAGCATGTGTCGCGAAATATCCGAATTTTATCCGACTAATTCTCATGGTCTCGTGTGTACGTCAACAAACGTATGGGGCAAGGCATACACACATCAACGAACAAAAGAAGACTAATAATTTAGTTAAGATATAGTTTGATACTTCTTTCTGAACGGATTTTAAAACTATATTCGAGGGACTAAATTCAAGGAAATAGTAAGAGGACGAGTTTAAGGGATCCGACGTAAGATAATTAAATAAAAATAGCTAAAGTTAAGTAAAATTTAAATAATATATCATATTTTTTTCAAGTTCAAAGGAAACGGTTATCCCGCGCTCCATTTTAAATTCATCTCGTCCCCTTCCTTAATATGAGTCTTGTTAATGAAAAAAGTCACGACTGGAATGACTTCAATTGACTAACGCAACTTAAATCTAAATTAAGATTATTGAATTCTTAAGATCAATTATCAGACATAGACGAGAAAAAAGAGAGTGATGTATATTATAGGAGAGAATTATATTGACAGTCCTAAAATTTTATTTTTTTTCTCCTAAGTCAGTCTTCTAAGTTTTAAAGTGGTTTTTCAGTCCTAAATATTTGCTCCTTTACACATGTAAAGTTCATTCCATTACTTACAAGATTACTGCTTATGTGTCACTAACGCCGTTAGTTCTTCTTATTTTACCGTTAGTTTGCTGACATGACACAATAATTGGTATTTTTATATTAAATATGTAATATGTCACATGTAAAAAAATATTTTGTGAGATCCTAAATAAATTTTGAGTGATTTTTTAGATTTAGTAAAATTAACAGGATAAATTCGTGTCCCGATTACTCGACGAGATCAAAATCGATCTAATTGATTTAAAAATAAAATAAATATCGCAGTTTCAACTCCAAAAATCCTTATTTACTGCTGATTGAATCGGGTAAGAAGAGTTTGCCAAAATAAATTGGGTTAAAAAATGCTAAATCAGACATATTAACGTCACGTCAGATAAATTAACGGTAAAAAATAGTTTAATGCTATTAGTGACACATCAACAATATATAAAGGGCAAATGATAAAATGGACTTAACGTGTGTAACAGAAAAAATATTTAGAATTGAAAAATGTTATTTTAAAACTTATAAAATTGATTTAGGAGAAATGATAAATTTTGGGTTGCAATTCTCCCTAGACATTGAACTTATCTTGTCCTATTTCTTTGATTGATTGAAATTCTCCACCTTTTCAGACTTATTTATTTTCGATACCACAATTATACTTATCGATACTATTATATGTAAATGTCTTAAAAGTTCGGCATCTTTTTATTTTTTATTTTTGCCCTCAATTTAATTTTCATATTAAAATTTATGACATGTATTTAACTTTCATATTGAAGGTTAAATAATAATTCTAGTCATTTTCTTCTCATCACATATTTACAATCTTAACAGCAACTCGGATCCCTCATGTCACTTCATATCTATAATTTTAACAACAAAAATTTGTCATGTTTTTTGAATGGATGATTTGAAATTGTAAAATTGACATAGTATATTAATTAAAATTGAGAATCATCTACTTACTACTGTAAGTTAACGGATTTTAAGTGAATTAAATTGTAATACGTTTTAAATAAACGATATAATTTATGGACCTATCCAAATATTTCACATTTATTTATTTTTATTTTCTTTTCATACATAATAAAAATAAATATATTACCCGATATTTTGTACAAATAAAATTATTTCCAGTAAACGAGAAGGAATTTTTTATTAGCAAAAATCCATTTTAAACATTTTTATTATAAATATAATCGAGAGTAACAAACTTGAGCAAATCCGAAAATGCCAAAGACAGAAGTTATCCATAGAAAAGGTCCAGAGTAAAGCTATTTCGGGCAAATAGCTCAAATGGTCACGAAATATGAGTGAATTTCACTTTTTAATAACTTTTTTTTGCATAGAACGGTTAAGAACTTCCTCTTTTTTTCAGTATTTACCGTTTTGAACTGTTGCCGTTAAAAATGTTAAACATAAGTCTCAATGGCCGATAAATTTATTTGAATTACCTTAATTGCCCCTCACAGTCACCTCCTCTATACATTTGACTCTTCATCTAAGTTCTCAACAGATCTCCCCCTTGGTTGCCCCGAGATCCATCTCGAGCTTCTTCGACCTCTTCTCAAGCCCCCCTCTCCTTCTCGAGGCTCGTCACTGACAAATTTTATATAATTCATGAGAGATGAGGAGAGTAGAAATATTGACAGAGATAAACGTGATTGTCTATAATCCCAAACCAAGGGAGCTCCTTGGCTGCCCCGAGATCCTTCTCAAGCTTCTTCGACCTCTTCTCCAGCCCTCCTCTCCTTCTCGAGTCTTGTCACTGACAAATGTTGAAAAAAATGATATTTGAATGGGAAATTGGGTCCCATAATTGAATGATAAGATTGGGCTTAAAATAAGTATATAGGGCTAAAATAATTAGAGCTCATATACAAGCCCATGAAGCCCATGTGGAATGGGAAGAGTTCTATCCCACATGGAAGATGGAAGGAAAGTTGGAATGGTTTATAAAAGAATTGTACTCTTATATGGAGTAAACATATTGACCAAGTCATACGACTTGTGCCCGCCTCGCGCCCTTGCGTATGGGGGTGTGATCGGAGGCCGATTTAGTTGAACTCACGTATGCGCAGGCGGCGGGCGCGCCGAATGCTCATTCGGACTATGGGGCCTCGTGCAAGGCCGAATTTTATCTTCTCCTTCAATTTTGTACTGGGAGTTGCGTAGACACTCGTTGGCTATGACAGTCAGCTGTGAAGCTTGGCCTGTGACCGTTGCAGCATTTAAGGCATACACTAAATGGTAATTAAGGGCGGACTAAATCTGCCACTTAATGGGTGGATTAACTTCCTTTGATTGTCGGTTTCGTACCGTTATTGGCCGGTTTGAATTTAAATTTGGGCTGGTGCAATCATTGAATTCCCGGTTCAATGTCATTTATTCCGCAACTCCCTCGGCCACTATAGATGCATATGCATATAGAACGTTGGAAATAGCTGCTGCATTGGTAGACACAAAGCTTTCTCTCCTCTCATCATTATGCATTAAGTTTTCGTGGTGGTTCCTGCATTTGTTCAGTTCGCCTAGGAGTCGAAACTCGGTGCTGCTTCAACTTCAATATGTCATTGTATCCTGGGAGACTGACGTCCAAGCTTCCTCAGTACAGAAGAGAGGAGGAAGAATTAGTCTTAAGGACACTGTGGGATCCACAGGCCTCGACTTTAGGTCGCCAAGTTCCGTAGCAAAGTTCTGTAGTTTTATTGTATCTGTGACCATCGAGATCCGAGACTCATTTATATATCTCCTCCTACATTTTATATAATTCATGAGAGATGAAGAGAGTAGAAATATTGACAGAGATAAACATGATTGACTAAATCCCAAACCAAGGGAGTTTGTTATTAATAAAACGATTGACTGACTCAATGATTACATTAGATAACATGCGTATTTATAGGCTTAGAAAATCAAATATAATAGGAAATATATCATTTTGAATACCACAAATAATGTCAAATCTGACATTAGAAAATTGATCGATATGATCTTATTTCCAAATATTTTATTTTCTAAATAATCATAAAATATCTTTAACTAGCACAATGTTATGAGCTTACTTGAGGTTGTCCCTTGCATCCTAGGCTACATTCTTCTACTATGTTGAAGTCTCCTAGAGCACCTCTCACTCGTCCTCAAGACTTGAATACAGGGAATATGCTTTCTCTAAATCCCCTGAAAGAGTTAGAGCATTCCGATTCATCTCATCAAGGGATCTAGTGACTTCCGAGCCTCTTTATCTTTTGGGATTTGCTTTTCCGGTGCTTGGAGCTCTTTGTTTAGAGTAGAAAATATCTTCTTCTCCTCTTTGAAATCATGAGTTATAGATTTTTCCTTCTAATAGACTTCAACAGGTTCTTTCTGAATGTTATTGCGATTCTCTGTCAAAGATCTGTGCTCTTAAGATGCCCATTTGAAACTCATCTGCAGTTTTCTTGTAAATTTCCTTTGACAAATCAAGCTCGATCCTTAACACTTCATTGTTCTCATACATCGGATATACTTATAAACCCCTTTTTATCGAAGTTAGTGGCGATAGCCTAGTGCCCCATGTAAATCTAATCACTCGTGGACTCCATCACAAGAACTCCTCTGTAGAAACTAGCATTCCCCATCACAAACTATAAAGTTGAGATAAAAAGCCAATCATAAGGAAAATCTTAGATACCAATCCCTTAATGATATAGTAAAATAATATAAATAAAATTATTTAGATTAGTAATAATTATTAGTGTTCATGGCCAAAAGTGGCACAAATCTCTTCTCATCTTACTCAAATAACACCAATTTATAAACATTTTAGAAAATAGCACTTGTTTTGGTTGATTCCCCACTTTAGCTTCCCTTTGTTTTTTTTCAAAATCTTCCCCCTCTTAGCCATTCCTCTCTCTCATTTTGCTCTCACCTCTCATTTGTTCTCTCCCGTTTTCGGTGCTCTCTCGTTCTCTCCTAGCCTATTTGCTTCCTTCCCCCGTGAGTAGCACTACCCGATCGCTCCTCGATGAGCCTATTCTTTCCCTCCCCCACGACCAGCAGTACTGAGTAGTAACAATGAGCAGCGAATTGAGCAGCAATACAAATAACAAGTCCATTCTCTCCCTCTACCTGGGAGCAGCAACACTAGGAAGTAACAAGGAGCAAATAGCAATAATGAATATCAGGACGTATTTTTATTGTGCCAGGATATGTATAATTTTATCGGGACCTATATATGACAGACACCATAACCTATTTAAGTTAACGTATTGTGTTTGGAAGTATGAACAACTATCATGACCCATTTATAAAGTATGAGGACTTGTATATAACTGTATTTTGACCTATGTATAACTGTATTGAGACCTATTTAAGTTAATGTTATGCATTTGAGAATCTAGACAACTATTGTGGCCTATTTATAACCTTAAAGGGACCTATTTACATTGCTTAAGAACATCTAAATACACTTTAGGACGAAGTGAGAAAATTAATAGAAGCATGAGAACCAAATGCAAACTTTTTCCAATTATTCAGGAATAAAAGCCTAAAAAGATATGAATTTTTAATGGATGAATAAATTATATCATGAACTACAAAAATCATTTGTAAAAACAAGAACTTTTAATGAATGATCAAATTATATTACAAAATAAAAAATTGGCTATTAATTTACAAAATTTACTTCTGTTATCATCATCTATCACATGCATAAATTCCGGTTCCTCTACCGATATTAGATGTGAATTATGATTATATGTGTTAAATGAATTCTGAAAACTGTTCTTTCAAAAAACCATGTCCAAGAATATTGTTAAATATTTTTTATTAGTAATGAGATCTACCCAATTTACCTAAGTAATACACGATGGTAACAGAGGTGTAATTTCTATTTTTACAGGTAATTTTTGTAATTTATAATATAATTTATTAAATTTTACAGGTATTTCTGTAGTAAACAATATAATTTAGTAATGGATTCAAAGTATGACTTTTTAGATTTATTAACCCAATTATTTATTAACTAGCTCGTGAACGGAAAGGCTGTAGGGGTACACGCGTCAAAAGATGGCAGAAGATTCGCGACCGGGGAAACATCTGCTACGGCGCAATTCCGGCACTCTTTGACGGTGCCACCGACTGTCGGAGGAGACGAGCGGGGAAGCTGCAGGGGTCGGTCGGAGCTCTCCGAGCTGTAACTTCTTTTTAATTCTTTCGACAACTTCTCTCTTTTTCCTTTTTTTGCT
>JAOYND010013680.1:0-12546 GCA_025802135.1 Lagerstroemia fauriei | reverse complement strand
GGGCGATCCAATTCGAATTTAGTTCATGGGTCCAAAAGAAATTTCAGATGTCAGGTAGAACACACGAAAATCAAAGTACATTGTTTCTATGAAAATCAAAATAACGACAAAGTACATAAGCCTGTAAGGTCAAGAGCCCAATCCGGGACTAAATATTATATGTGTATTACTCATCAGCTGTGGATGTGTTGAGCCGATCAAAATCAATTTAAGTGAAGAACCGGTCCTGAGCTGAGGTAGAGGCAACTCATCTAATGAGTTCGATGCGCGCAACAACGCACATATGTTTGTTTGTGCTTGTGTTCTAATTTGTTCCATGCGAAGCGAGGAAGTATATATTTTACGTATCATCATCGTACCAACCATGCACTAAACCAATCGAGGAAGTATTTTACGCCCTGTAATCGGTAGGATTCTTCGTGGCACGGTTCGGCTCAAAAAATCATTTCGAATTGGACCACGGATTTGATTTGATTTGATTCGATTCTATTCGAGATATCAAGGCGGAACCATAATTGTTTTGCGGCAAAATAATCGAACCAGATTGAACCTATTTCTTTGCAGTTTGGTTAACCGCTTTCTGTAAAAATAAATAGAATCTAACCGATAAAATATATTGGTTTGGTTCAATTAGAGATTAACTGAACAAAACACTGTTAAAAACTCCAATTAATTGTATATTTCAGTCTAAAATTGTATATTTTATTTTTAATTTTTATTTTATTTAATTATAAATTAGAAAAACAATCATGTCTTATTAAGCACAATTAACCCGAACCAATCATATCAAACAATTAATTGAACCTATTCTCGGTAAAAAAACCAAGTAGTTCGATTCTTTTTGTTCGATTTGCTTTGGCAGTTTGGTTCAGTTTTTAAGTATTTTTCAACATATCTAGTAATTGGGCATCCTCTATAGCTATATATACATACATATATATATATATATATATTATATAGCCGACATATATACCCGCATAATCATCGGAGAAACCCTCTTTTTCTACGATAAATCAAAATGACTTTCTATATCTAGTTTTTTTCCTTCGTTTTTGTTTTTGCTAATGATCAATTACAAAGAGAAGTGAACGCGAAACCCTAGAGACCAAGCTTAAAAGTATAAGGCGACTCTTTATTGTCTGATTTTCCTGCACGAGTTCAGTCTTAGTCGATGCGAAACGTAAAATCTGTCAAACAGAACATGATTTTCTATCATTCTCAATAGCTTGAAGGGCAGCCCCCGAAAGTAATACCGAACTTTGACTCAAATGGACAATGCCAGGGATGAATGGATTTAGTGGGTGCGGCAGAGGGCAATCATCCCACTTAAACTCGTGAAAACCTATAAAGTGTTACATAAAACATACCAATTTTATCTATATTTTTAATAAATTTCCTTATTTTACTCCTCTAGAATCTGTCTGTTAACTTTTCTTTTAGTTTCGTCTTTCTTGGCGGGGACTTCTGGATCCCTCTTGGACAATACATGCCCTTACCTCAGTGTACTATTTGGGACGAGAAGCTTATCGGCTATTATCAGTGAGGCAATAATTGCTACACCTGGAGAGAGTATTGAGTGTAATGGATATATCATGTAACATTATTATTTGGTGTTACGAACTAATAAAATTTAATCAATTTAATATTTTTCTAATAAAATCCTAAAACAACCGAATCTTATTAATTTGTAACATTACATTAGTATTACTACATGGTATACCCATTAAATTCCAGAGTTTCTTGTTCGAATTGTTTTTGAATATGGTATTTATTGAGGATGAACATCCGAAGGAAATGGGTGTGGTGATTTTTCAATAATTTAATGAATATTTAATAATGATTAGCACTTATTCATCACTTGACCCCCTTAAATAAATCTTTTAGATTCGAGTATGTGAATGAAAAAAGCTATAATGGAAAATTTGTTTTCTTCATCATATATTTTTTATTTTTTAACCTTTTTAAAATTATTTTATTATTTTATATTTTGTAAGGTTTTGAATATTTTTCTTACTTTTTTCTTTATTTTATAAAACTTTCTATATATATACATTTTTTTTCAAAATTTTTAGCATTTTAAACTATTTTTCTGAATTATTGCCAATTTTAAATTTATTTTCTTAAACTAATATTTTAAATTTTTATAAATTTTTACAATTTTAAAAAAATAATTTTTAAATGTTAAAACTTTTTATTTGAAAATTTTTATTTTTCATAATTTGTAAATTTTTTCACATTGTTTTGTCAATTTATTACATTTTTGAATTTAAAATTTATTTTTTGGATGACTTGTCGACAAAATCATTACGTGGTATAAATGTTAAGAGTCACCTCATACCGCTGCATCAGTAACGGTTAATGAGAACAAGCGCACATAATATTATATTAAGTATGGCTAATTTGTCAACTAAACAATTTGGGGTTTAAGATTTAGAAAAACATCTTATTTCAATGAAATAATGAGTTCAAAAACAACACTGTTTCCAATAATGATCAAAATAGTCTTGCATCAAAGATTTTTAGAATGAAATATGGTAGTTTTTTGAGCCCATCCACAAGAAGTAGATCATCCCTTTTCCCAGTGTGGAAGGACCTTCAGGTATGTTTTGATACTCTGTCAAAAGATTTTTTTTTATAAATTAATTGGAAATTGAGAAAATACTTATGTTTGGTTAGATCCATGGGTACCGAGATGTGAAGGGTTTAAGGCAGTGCCCTCTCGTGCAACAGTGATTGATAACAACTTAAACGTAAAGGTACAAGATTTGATTTGCCCACAATCAAGAGGATGGAATGTAAGTTTACTGAACTCACTTTTTGACCAAGGCACTATCTCTAACATTTTAAAACTTCACATTCTTGCAAATGAGAATATCATTGATGAGTCTGTTTGGTTTTACGCGAAATTTGCAGCTCACGACAAAAAGTTTCTATTTACTAGATCAGAGACACAAATTTCATACTGACAAGGAAATCTTTTGGAAAAAAAGTGTAGGATTTAAGGATCCATGAAAGGATAAAACTCTATTTTTGGAGGATGGCCTCATACTGTCTCCCTCGGACCATTTCAAGGGAAGAACCTCACTGCCCTTTGTGTAAGGTTGGTCAAGATAAGATAGCTCATCTCTATTTTGATTGTGCTTTCTTTAGAGTTGCTTGGAGACAATCATGTTGGCATGTATGGAATTTGATTCCAGATGATATGAACTGTCATCCTATGGATCTGATTTCTTTTATCTATGATCCACCCCATTTTCCTTTAAGTAAGAAATATAAGGATCAATTTTCTCCATATGGTGCAACCCTCTACGATATGATTTGGAGTGAAAGAAACATGACATTATTCACAGATTATCACCTTGATATTTTTATGTTTCTAGAAAAAGTTAACATAGCTTATGAGGAATACAACACATTAACCTTTTCAGATGATGGTAGTTCAATTCATGGGGTAGCTAGCAAGTGCAAACAAAGTTCGAGACCAATTACTGCTTTAGTGCCACGTGACAATATTTTTGTGATAACATCAAGCAATCAAATTAAACTATTTTTATAAATTTTTTATGAAATCTAATAAGAATAATCCTAAAAATGACTTCATTTGATTGATTAGTGTTATTGTGTAAGTATTGTTACGCGATAATACCGTTACATACAGGTTTTTCTCTAATTATAAGCGATTCATCACCAGTGTAGTAAAAAGGGGGAAAAATGAAAAACCTGATCCACCTAACACACACCAAGTGTGGTGGGGTGGCCACACGCGCGCGCGCACACAGAAGACTTTCGCCACCTTCCTCCCACGCTGACTTTGGAAGTTGGGGAAGAAAGAACTACTTACCCTCCATTGCTAGCTAACACACCAAGAACAGGCCAAAAAATAGTGCTTGGTGGAAGAGTACATCGAAGCTTTCAGGCGAACCGAGCAGACGGCACAGGTATGGGTCCCATGGTGGAAGAGTACATTGAAGCTTTCAAGCGAACTGAACAAACGGCACAAGCATGGGTCCCATTAGTGTAGCACTATTAAAGACATTGTATTTAGTTCACGAAATCCTTGTACTAGGCTCATCAGCCTCATTTATCACGGGAAAAAATACAGTTCATAAAAGTCAGCGTCCTGCCAAATCCATATCTAAATAGCACGTTTCTAGTAAATATTTTGACACGGATGTATAGAAGGGATTCAAATGTAAGATTTTGGTATTACCAAATCACATGCCATCCCCCACCATTATGGATTGAGCTACTACTAAATGAGAGACTCTTACAGGAGCTCGGCTTATTATATCATTCATAAACTCGACCAATATAAGGGGTAAATGAGTAATTTTATCTATTTGGGAATAAAGAAATAATATTAAGTATACATAGAATTACATATGTCCACGTCAGGATCCAAAATTGACACATTAGAATAAACTGACAGCAACTATGCTACGTCAGCTTTGAATTAACGACAAGAGATGGAATGCACTAACGTTTATAACAAAAGGAATATATATGACTTAATTTGTCACTTTTAAATATATAGGATTTACTCGCAAGAAATGACAAATATATAGGAATCCGGCTGCCATTTTCTCTTTTTCGATCCATTAGTAACATTCATTTTTTAAATATGATTTGAAAATTTTACTAACGTGTCAAACGTTAATTGGCTGAGTTCTCCACGTCATCTACGAGTTCAGCTCACTTAAGAATCTCTCTGCTATCAATTGTGTAGATATTGAGAGTCATCTTGCATAACGTGCATCTAACACGATGTTCAAGCCTTCATAGACCCTGTAAAGTTTGATACGGTCCGTGACATCGACCATGCGGAGCTCAATACGACTCGGTGATTGGCTAGTTCCCCTTCGATAAGTCTCGGTAGTCAATCGTTAAATTACGGAGAGTCGGATTATTGGTGAACAATATGAAAACTAGTGGCCAGAAAGGTAGGTCCAAGACATAGCTAGGGAAGGCTGATATCATCATCAGGAATAGAGTGTTAAGTAGTGACCAATGTTTCTTCCCCCCTCCTTAACACATAAAATGGCACAAGAATGTTTGGTCGTGTGGTCACAGGGCCCAGGATTTTTTTTCCACTTTCTCCTAACTACTTACGAACAGTTCCCAGCTCCTCCAGTTCCAGTGGTCCAGCTGATCACTGGCTTCAATTCCTCTCCTTCTTCTCCTTCATTCTTCTTCCTCTACTTGTACTTGCTCGATCTCCTCGTTCTTGCTTCGGTTCCCAATCCCTAACTCCGGCTGCTGTACCGCTCATGCGTGGCAAGAAAGAAGACATGATTCCAGGTTAGCATCTTCCAAAGCACATCTTTCGTTTACGATGAGGGATGGATTCAAGGAGTGCATGGGGGCGATCGCTTCCCTTAAATATGAAAAAACCCGTAAGGTCTTATACATAATTTATCGATTTATTTGCATTTTTTTAAATTTATATTATTCGACCGCTGAATTCCATCTTTTAGCTATTCCTTCAATTTTGCTCCATCGACTCGGTCTTCTGAATCCGTCCCTGTTTATGATCCCCGATCAGGGGTGTCGAACATCTAAGCATTTCGCGGGAATTTGAGCTGGTTTGCCTGAAAATCAAATGGGTCCGATCGTTCCTTAATGATCGAAACTCGGTGTAGGAAATGCGTCGTAGCATAGTATAGCTAGAGGAAACAATCTGTTAAGTAATGTCTGTGGAGCAAATGTCGATTCAGGATCGATCGACGACCTTGGACCGACTCCGGGAAAATTCCTGTCCGAAAGCACGAATGCGATCTCATGGGTCTCTAACCCCATAAAAGAGAGAGGAGGAAGATAGGCATTCCTCCTGCAGAAAATAGATATACATACATACATACATACATATATATATATATATATGATTAAAAAAACTGATAAATGGGAAATTGTAAAATTACTTTAGGAGTAATTAAAAGTGTTATAAAAATTAATGCACAATTACAAAAAATACAAAATTGTGTAGAATAAAAAAATACAATTTTATAATTAATTGCATATTTAAAAATTTCGTCTAGAGTACGGTTTGCGTCTAGTGTGTATATATATGACGAGTGTACCACGTATTTTATATTTCAAGTTAATTATCATTTGTTAATTGACTTAAAAAAAGAAAACCTCATTTTCTATCTTATTAATTTAATATCTTGTTTCCTTCTATCCCTTCTAGACTTACGTACCTTCCTATATACCAAAAAAAATTTAATATCGTATAAAATGACTTAAGGGTTGGGACAATACTTGAAATGTTGTACAAATTTTAGTTGATCCCGTGTATTTTTTATTAAGTTATCTTATTTTACATCTATTAATTAAACTCATCATTGTAGTCTTCCTTTACATTCAGTCCCCTTTGTTAAATTTTTTGAATCCACACAATGTTGCATATAAAACATTCTCGGAAAAATGGGTTTGATACAATTGATGTAGCCATTCACATGAGACCAAGAGGTCTCTGATTCGAATCTTGCTAGCAAGATTCTTTGTACCCAGTTATTCACTCTTCTCTCCATTTCCTTCATGATCTACATGCCTTCTTTGTACATATATATACACTCACACATACACATATATGTAAAGAACATTCTCAATTCAACCCCAGCCCTTTGTCGTTCAATGAAGGGTAGATGTGTGTTCACGCATGGCTCTTTCAAATTCGTGTTTGGTGATTGTTTATTAATCATGGAGCCATGGGTAGGGAAAAAAAAGGAAGTCTGATAACATATATTTAATGAAATTGATGAAAGAGTGATTATATAAATGATTAAATAATTTAATTGTTGTTAATTTTGTGGGTATGTAATTGGTAAATAAAATATGACAAATAATTAATGAATTTAGTAAAAAGCTGAGTAACTTTACATATAATGAAAATGGTAGGAGAAAAGTAGAAGAAAAATATATGTGAAATAGTAGAACAGGGAAAAGTGAGAGCGTGAAAAGAGTTGATAATTATTTATTAGTAAATTTATCACAACACTCTTATATTTTTATTATTTTAATGGTTATTGAAAATCAAATTTTATGTTTTAAAAGGTAATTTTGAAAAAAAGTGAAAAAAAATGCTAAAGATGTGTGTTTCATTATGTAATATAAATATATATAACACATCAGGCCAGACTCCATCATTCTCATAATATTGCATAATCTATCTATATTAATATTTGCAAGCGCTCGGGATTTTTTTAAAAAATTTTCAAACTATCTGTTAACGTATAAAATTTAACTCTTTGTATTTATTAGATCTAGAAAAACATAGGTAAGATAGTGGATTTACTTTCATTTAACTATTGATTTTTTTCTCTATTATCACTTTCTTTCTCTTATTTAACAAGATTTCTCTCCATCTATGACTTCAATCAGTTTTATTTTATAAAAAATCATTCTATTTTTCTAAATTTATTATGTAATTTTATCTATGTATTATTACTTTAAAGAATGAAACCCTCCTAGTCATTTTTTCTTTTCCGAAATATCCTTAGTGCACATTTTTTATATTAGTTCATTTGTAAATTGGTGTCACTTTTCCACTTTTACTCATTCGGCATAAAAATTAAATTTTTATTGGCCTTTAGATTGAAATTAATTGAGGGCGTGACCATAAATTTGATATTTGTATCTACTCAACTTCCCACCCTGTTTTCCTCTCACTTGAAACTCTCACCTCCTCTCTCTCTCTCTCCACATTCTCTTTTCTTTTTTTCTTTTTTTTAATTTCCAATATATTTATTTTTAATTCTCACATTTTACTTACATTTTTTATCAGTGATTCGTACATACAAATAATTCTAATTTCATTTCTATAATACAGTTTTACAGCTATCTAATTTAAAACTTAAGCATACATTAATTTTAATTGAAAAATTAATTATAAATAATTACTCTCTTCAATCGTACATGAATAAATATTTTCAATTATTTTTATTGAGATAGCACATATCGTATCGTATGTAGCATTCGTAAGTCTCTAATATTTAATTTACCAAAAAATCAAGACATTGAACATTAATTATGATTAAAATTTTATTTAATTATTTACATACTCCCTCTTTTAATCAAAATTATTAACGTCTAGAACACATGTATCGCATAGCATTCATATTCAAATACATGCAATACTTTTGTATAATATTGGACGGTTGGCCGCGAGAAATTCTTATGTGATCTTATCTCATAATACGGTACAAATAAATCATTAATTAAAATATGACATATGAGTAAAATAATATTAATTATTTAAACGGTTATCATAATTTTTATTAATCAGTATAATTTTATTAGTTTTTCCTTGGTACATCATTGTGAGGTGGTACGTCCATGTAAGGAATTTTTTTTTTCTTTTTCCGGTAGGCCGGCAGAAGGGTTACGGCTACGGCTAGACACATGACCGTGAGAAAATCTCAGATCATGTTACCTCATAATAATATAGTGACAAAAAATTAATTAAATTATTTTAACTAATTAGCAATAATTTATGTATTTTTCATATTTTAATTAGTGTTTCTCACGTCGCGTGACGAGTTAGGATTACCTAAAAATTCCTTGATCACCATGGTCCCACCGGATATTTCCCAAAATAGGAGAAGGATCTTGGACCAGTTTGCGCCGTTGATTTTTCTCTTAGCCATTTCCATCCGTTGGATCATCTTGACTTTCCGGTCCATTTGATTGCTGCTGGCAACAAATTTTGCATACGGGGGAGGACAAGTAACGACGTTTCCTCTTCCTGTCAACGGAACAACTGCATGGCACCTTCCTTATTGGCGCGACACGAAGTTAGGAAGAACTTAGTTGCACAAGCAAGATAGATTCTTGTATGAGCTCAGCTTACCGTATCATCTGTAAACTCTACCAATGAATATTTAATATGTTATCATTAAATATCAAATAATCTTTTTTTTTCTGTTCATAAATACCATTCATTTGTAATCATAATTTAAAATATTTACTTATGTGATGAACATTCGTTAGTTAAGTACACCACGTCATCTGTAAGCTTGGTCCACCTGAGAATTTCTCAACAAATAAATAGTGTCAAATTTATGAGAGAGTTTTCTGTGACATCTATTATAATAAACCTGTGGATATTTACTATATCAACATGAATCTGTAATCTATTAGATATTTATAATTATTTTGAATGATATGTTAAACATTTGTTTGCTTATAACGTATGTCCCGTGATGTTCTCCTTATAAGTAAGAATTTTTTTCAAATCGAGTCTATTCGAGAAAGGGTTTTTAGTACAAATGTCACTCCCTCAGCCCAATGTTATGTTTGGTAAGTGTTAATGGGATGGAATGGTTAGTTTACCCTTTGCCCATACATTCGATTAGAATGGAATTTTTAACTAAAATATATCATTCCATTACTTTTATTAAATTTATGTGAAATTCATTCCTTCTCTTTCTCAAAATTAACACAAAAATTCACTAGTTGCTCTCCGTCTTATTATATTTAACTGTATTTTCATCCCATTCCTTTCCATTCCATCATATCAAACGTAACCAAAGTCAAGATGTTCGCGATTCAAGTTTCGTCAGCAAAATTCCTTATATCCACTTATTTCCATGCTCATTTTATCCCCTTATAGGTTCACAAGACTTTTTATAATTTACGGAATTTGAGAATCTATTTGATATTTAAATAGATAGTTCAAAAAACCCTAAAAAATTTCCATGGTTCTCATGATCAAATTGGACAGATAATAATGAGTATCCTTAGCCTCCGGCTAATAGCCATTCATATCAGCACACAAGGCCACCTGAATCTTGGGCTTGTTGTTATGGCCACCTAATCATGCATGTAGGTATGGTCAACGGGGCGATGTCCTCCTAAACTTGGGAGAAAATCTTGTAAAATTTTATATAAAATTTATTAATTTTATATATATTTTACTAAATTACCTTATTTCACCACCCGATTTATTGTCCCTTAGCTTTTTCTTTAGTTATGGTCAGGTCTTCAAAATCCATCATGGCACACATGGGCTATACGGTTTTCCATTTGTAACTTGAAAAAATTCTCGAAATTTTAGATCGTCTAACATGATGTTACTTTGCATCTATGTTTTTTCATCTGCACTATGGGTATCTAGACGCCCTATGGGCCTCTGACTAATTTAGTTCGAGTTGAGTTGGATCACTAAATAGTAAAACTCTCTCAGTATGGATTTTCTCTATTAATAAAATTTGAATCCAAGATGTTTGCTTAAGAAAATCAAATGCTAAATCACTTGGACCGACTCATGTTGGTACCTTGCATTTGTTTCATGTTGTACCACTATTCAACCAAGCTGAAAGTTGATACATTCATAAAGGAAAACAACAAGCATGTTTTCATCATTGTTAAAATATCTAGCTAGATTTACAATCAAATCTATCAAAAGATTTTGCCAAGACATGAGAGAAAATATGATAAAGACCACAGAAAATATCTGTCCGAGTGACTATCGTAAGGTCCTGTCGTGAAGATTCTTAAGTACATCCCCTAATCAATGAGAAAGTCTTGTATATATGTAACGCGTATCTAGCTGATATAACGTTACAAGTTAATATAATTAAATTATTTTAAAGTTGTCTTTTTCATTTTTAGAATTTATTTTGAAAAAAATTTAAAATGGATGAATTTTATTAGCTTGTGACATCAAGTCAGCAATACCATATGATATATCTGTTACACACAATTCTCTCTCCTAGTCATTAGATCTAAATATGTATAATAAAAATGAAAGTTCTATTATGTTTGTCATTTTCAGTAGTTGAATCCTATACATTTGAAAGTGATTAATTCAATTCTGTAAGATCGGTTTCACTATACTTTCAGTCCTACTCATCACTCTTTCTCCAATACGAATTCACACTGTTAACGGTTCCGTTAATGGAATAACAATGATTTGAACCGAAAATGTAATGAAACTGGTCACATAAGACTTTTAGTCGTTTTTCAAATATATAAAGTTCAACTGCCAAAAAGATTAAATATACGAGACTTGCAATGTCAGTTTCCTATCTAGATTACTATGAACAAGGTTTTTACACAGAGAGGACAGATTGCTGCCATTACACTTCCAAAGGTGAATTAACATGAAAAAAAAATTCAAATAACTTGATCATCTTATACATATACACAATACATTGACTTGGGTATAAGTTATCTTCTCTATATAGAATTAGTTCGGGCAAATACGTGTATATATATATATATATATCTGCATGCGTATAGATACACATCTATACTTATAGACTCAACCATCGTGTGCGTCAAGAAGTTGCCCTTTCTTTCTTTTTTTGCTGTAAGTCAAGAAGCTGTACTTTCGCAATTACTAATCTTGCTACTGATTTTAAAATGTTTGTAATTAAGAAATTAAAAATACAACTTTCTCAGTGAACGCAACTCTCACTCACAAACGAGCGCGCGCGGACATATATATATATATATATATATATATAACACGAGCGCATGTCGAAAATGCATGGAAAATGCATGCATGAAAGTAATAAAATCATCACGAGCAAAAAAAATCTAGACATTTATATTTACCCTCTCTCTCTCTCTATATATATATATATTATATAAAGGCTAGCTGTAACCAGTCATGCATAGAGAGGCATCACCATTGCTGGCTGGAGCAGGTAAATTAGCCTCAATCTTGAAAATTACAGCAGTAAAACAATTTAAAACACAAGTTTACAGATCAATTGGTCCTAGTTGACATTATTTAACTTCTCTTTCTTTTAAGATCATAGATTCTACTTATGTGAATGGAAAAAAATCGTGATTGGAAAGTGTTTAACTGCTTGGTGGGTGAGTCAACCCCCGAATGTTGTATAACTGATTATCAGAATTTGGATATCAGTTGGTGTACACAGAAAAACACAGAGACCATGAAGGGATTAGATGGAAGAATCAGAGACATAAGTCCACAAGAAATTCTGTTAAAAATCCTAGATTGGGAAACATAAAAACATCTTTTACGTAAAGCCCATCATGGTGGCTAACTCGACTCGAATTGAAATAGTTAGAGGCCTATAGAGCTTATGGATACTGGTGGTGCCAAAAAAAAAAAGCCTACCGTGGTGGGGCAACAACACAATCTACTCCAAAAATAGAGGCAAATACAGGCAGTTCCACATATGATGCTGTAGTATCACAAAATGTTGCACACGAAACATAATGTTGGAGTTTTCTTACAAATATACCCTATTAAGTAATTAGTCGGTACAAGCTTCAATCGGCCGTAAACACGCACGAATCGTGACATTAGGAGTACTTCTAACCAACATTGACATGACTAACTTTAGGAAACAAAACACAAAGATCAAGCAAGCTTGTCTTTCTAGTACATATGTGCAACTTATGTTCAAACATAGAGATACTAGTGTATGAGGCGTATGTTGTTATTGTTATAATCTGGTTGATCACTGAGAGTCTCGAGTGCGGATTTGACCAGCTCAGCATCCCATAAGCCACCTTGGCTGCTGAAATTCATGGCTGGAGGAACCGTGGAGGCCGGTGGTGGAGGGACTG
>JAOYND010013582.1:0-12547 GCA_025802135.1 Lagerstroemia fauriei | reverse complement strand
TCGGCATCTTGGTTCTTGCAGGGATGATCTTATCCAGCAGATCTTATTATTATATGTGCCATATAAGGCATACAAACAAACTACCTGTATCAGCGGGCCCCGATTAATTAAGGTTCGAGTCCGATCTCACTAAAAAATAAAGCTCTTCAATTGTGAATTTTTTTCATTTATAGAATCCGAACTGAGAATTTTATTTGAATGTAAAAGATGTCAAACCGCCTCGACCGGTTCGGCTGAGACAATTCTGTGTCTCTTCTCTTCTGATGTCGGATTATTCAATGTCGTTTGTCCTGTCTCGTTGCCCAAGTTAGATGACTTAGTTTTGGTTTCTTTCCGTTGATAATTCAGGATTTGAATGAAGCATAATTAATTCAACTTCAAACCTCATATATGATTCCAATATTTTATATTTTCATTTTTTTATTTACAATACTCGAATTTAAGATATTATTAAAAAAATAGATAAATAGTATCGCATACATTAACACATATTAGTTTTTACGAGACTTATTTAGGAAAGCGGATTTAGTGAAAATGGTACTCGGCCTTGCCTACGAAATAACAGGGCCTTAATTTGATTCTTGTCAGCAATATTTCTCGTTTTCTTATTTTATATTTTCTTTATCTTTATGTCAGTGTCACTCCTCTATAATTGAAGGAAAAAAAATTGTGTTGTATCCATGGGATATGATAACCTGCAGTAGTCCCTACCGAGTTAAATTATCAGATATTCGGTTTTAGTTAATCTGTCACCATATATATAGACGAGATTCTACGTACGAATTTTATTATTTAATGAAATTATTGAAGAAAGCATTGGATTAAATAAAATGTCAGTTTCAATTACTGTCTTGAGTGTACACTTTTTTTGGTAAATTAAATCTGTAAATTAAGCAATAAATTTAGGAAAAAAATTGAGTAATTGTATATATAATAAAAAATTAGAGAGAAAATAGGAGAAATATATGTGAAATAAAAGAGAAAAGATAGAGAATGTGAGAGTGGAGAAATAGTAAGAGATCACGTATTGTTGATTTTACCATCATACCCTTATTTTTTTTAATTTTATGGTTGTTAAAAATCAAATTTTCTGAGTTGATGGATAATTTAGAAAAGAGAAAAAAAAGCACCAAAGAGGATAATCGCTTGACTAAATAATATAGAAGATAGATATATAATATATTTAATATATTATATATCATTCACCAATTATTTTCAAGAACAAATATCTTAATTAACTATTTCATTTTAGTTTTCCTTGTATCTAGAAGGCAAATGGATCCCGACTAAAACATGTACAAGCGGAGTCGGCCCACAGTAAAATTCTTCCACCATGAATTATCTTCATTCACAAAACTCGAACCGGAGAGTTTATTAAGGAGAAGAGACGTTGAATCATCTCAATCAATCCATATATAAACACACATATAAATGAATAAGTGTGATTGCGTATATATAATATATGTATGTATATAATAATAATCTTGTTAGATGATCATGCCTCATCTCGTGGTATGAGAAAATACCAATCAGATTGTAATAAACAAACAAATTAATATTAATCACTTGAGCAGCTGTCTCAATTAATACTAATCATAGAAATTTAGCTCGTTATTTCTCACCACATCACTATAAGGTAGGAGGTTCTATTTCTAAGAATCTCCCAACAGCGACCTAGAAATTATCATTCTTTAAAGTTTTATATGTTATTAAAGTATTGGGATAATTACAGCAGAGGTCCTATAATTTTATCATTTTTGGCAATTGAGTCCTATAACTTTGAAAGTGACTAATTCAGTCCTATAACATCAGTTCCGTTAACCTTTAAGTCTGAACCGTTACTATTTTGCTGACGTGGCATTCACGGCATTTACTGTTCCGTTAACGGAACAATGACAAATCAGACTTAAAGGTTAACGGAACTAATATTATAGGACTGAATTAGCCACTTTCAAAGTTATAGGACTCAATTGCCAAAAATGATAAAATTATAGGACATTTGCTGTCATTCTTCCTTAAAGTATTATATAGGAAATCCTTTTGCTTGGCCCAAACCTTTCGTCAGTTTGGTGCAATCGGTAACGCTCTCATCTTGTGAATGCGACTTAGAAGTCCCCGTTCGATCTCACCAGTGAAACATTCTGTGCCCATTTATTCCTCCTCACTTATACATCTTATAAACCTATACGTCTCTTTTTTTACACCGAAAAAAAATACATGCTTTTAATACCAACATTAGTTTAGTCGAGATGGTTTGACACCCATAAATAAGGTTTTAGTTTAAGTTTTACGAATGGAGGAAATTCATAGTCCGAAGAGTTTTACCCTTCTTAATAGGTCGACATGGGTCGAACTTGAATTAGTCAGCACTCAATGACTTTATAGATATCAGGTGATATATATTTCAAGAAAATTATTCTTTTGATTTGATTTTCCATGAAAATGAAAGAAAATATATTATGCAGTTAGGCACACTGAGTTTCACATTTTTCTCTCCGTTTTGTTTTTAATTTCTTTCATTGATAAACAACAAATTGAAACGATTTCACCGAATGGGATCACTTAAGAAACTAGAATTGACTTTTGCATTAAACAGACATATTGCAAGATCAAAGAATACATCCAAAAGATTTCCATATCGAATTCAGAAAGGGATAAGAAAGAGGGGAAAATAATGCGGAAAATTCTTTATCGAATTAAAAATCTCTTGATACACGTCAAGGTCGTCGCTGTACCAATCCTATGTTATACGAAAACTGATACAAGGGTTTAGAAACACCAAACAAAAAATGCATTCTAGCAAGATCTCGGGTTCGAGTCTCATGAATAGAGCGAATTCATCTTGGAAGAGTTTTACTCCCTAATAGATCTTCACGACTCGAACTGCATTAGTCAGAACCAGTTGAATTCCTGGATACCAACGGTTCAGACCGGAAAAAATGCGTTCTTCAAATTTTGATAGAAATAATGCTTGCATTAAAAAATCCTTGGGTGGGATGGGAACGTCAAAGTAAAAGCAATTTGGAGTAGAAAGTATTTTATACGACAATACTATCACGTATCAGTACTTCTATGATAATACCAACCAATAAGATTTAAGTATTGTTGGGGTTGTTTTTTTGTTTTTCACGTTTTCTAAAATAAAATCACAAAAATAACTAAAATTTGATTGGTTATATCATCGTATAGGTACTGTCACGTGATAATACTGGGACACAAAATACCTTCTATTTCAAGAGATTCCACATTCAATTATTCCTTTAAAAATAAAGTTAATAACGGATGCCTTCATTTATTATCAATAATATCGTGGAACAATTCACCCCAAAAAAAAATAATATCGTGGACCTGACGTGTAAATATTCAACGTGTAATGCATAATGAGTTCTTTATGTAAAACTCTTTGAAATCTTGACACATGTAAAGTTGTCACAGTTTTCGAGAGTCAACTTTACACGTGTCAAGATTTAAACAGTGATTTATATAATAAACTCATTGCGTATTACATACTGAATATTTACTCGGACCCGATATAGGTTGACCAAAAAGATGTTGACCTCCCCCAAGAAATAATTGGCACAGAATCTCAGCTGGTTAGAAGTTTGAGGCCTGAAAAGTACTGAAAAGGAGCATTTACCTGACAATCAATGCATAGCACAGATGGATTCAGTAGTTACTTAAAATTTGGGAAATTTTGAAAATTTTATATATAATTTATTGATTTTGTACATATATTTTATTAAATTATCTTATTTTACTCATTAAAATTCGATTTTTAACTTTTCTTCTAGTTTCGTCGCAGTCGGTTGGGTCTTCTAGATCCGTATTTGGCACAGAACATCCATAAATAATTGGATCTGATTATTATCGAAAACCCATCTATTTTGACTAATTTACAAGACTGGAAATTAGAGCGCACAACTCTTGGTGGTAATAACGTAAAAATCAGATAACAAAAAATTAGGAGTCACGGTACCATATCTTGATCATGATTCAGTCATTGTGCCATATAGTACCGTCAAGGTATTGTAGGGAAGCTTCTCCATATAATCAAAGAATGG
This sequence comes from Lagerstroemia fauriei, assembly GCA_025802135.1. Classification (NCBI taxonomy): domain Eukaryota; kingdom Viridiplantae; phylum Streptophyta; class Magnoliopsida; order Myrtales; family Lythraceae; genus Lagerstroemia; species Lagerstroemia fauriei. The sequence continues at coordinate 8,486 of JAOYND010013582.1, read as the reverse complement.
AAGAGATTCTTCAACAATGTTAGGTGGATCGACCCAATTCGAACTTGGGTTATTTAGAGTCCCCTGTAGCAGATGGGTTCACATGGAAAAAATTTATTACATCAATGTCGTACAAGAAATCATGAGCTGATCGAGGATGAGCAGTACAAATTACAATAATACCAAAAAGTTCCAAATTGTTTCATCTGACAAGACAGAGGTTGCAGTATCCAAGCACACACCTCACGGTACGAAGTTCACGACGGTACCTTGACAGTACTGTATTTTGTCCGTGAGATTTATAAAATTTTCCCTCACAATTATTCCACACATGATTTTGCCTATGCAAGTTTGAACAATGCTTCTATGTTGTACGGACCGGTTATCGGCGGACTTCCACGCCACATCGACTTCGCGAATCGCCGATAAACCCTCTCGGACAGATGAGACGAATCGAAGAAGACGTACTCCGATGGGTCCTTGCAAAGTTCGTACTCCGTCTCGCCCCTCTTCCCTCCGCAGCTGAAGTTCCCCCGATACCGACCCGACCCGCAGCACGCCTCTATCCCTTCCTTAAAACCTTCATACATACACAGCATACGAGCCATGAAAACGAACTTCTCGGAATTGAAAGTCCTCGACTGATGTGTTAAATACCCATTGACTTATTACCTTTTACGTTATCTATGATCGTTATTTATCCGGTAACTACGTACTCACCGTATTTCAAAGGTTTGTTGAACAGATCGAACCCAGCATTGAAGAAGTCGAAGATCGAGTACTTGAATCCGTCTAGTTCGTTCTCGAGCTTTTCGAGGGCTCTCGGCAGAACCCTGTTGTGGAGACTTATTATGCCATTGATTTCATCCAGGCAAGCACCTGTGGTTCCTGCTAGAGCTCGGTTCACAGGAACGCAACCGAGCGGTCCCATGTTCATAAGTCCGAATTTCCGGCCACCTTTGCTGTGAATATTCTGAAAAAAAAAAATTACGATCGAAATTAAGTTTTAAAAAAAATTGGTATAAGAACTAAAGATATCGATAACTGTCAGCAAACAATCTCAAAATATCTAAATAATACGATATAAGAAATCTTAATTATAGAACGAGTTGAAACCGTTGGATTTTTAATCCGACTAATATGATCCAACAATATACCATTGACCAGATATCTATGTTGTCCCAATAGTTGGCCTAGTTAAGTGATCGAAGAAAGTTTAATAATGGAAATTAACAACATCTCGTAAAGTGTGAGAATTAATGTGCACGTACCAAAAGGTAATTTCTAACTCTATGATGGGCAGAATTAGAAATTAATAAAATATCGAGTACTAATGTGTAATAGATGGATTATGGTCTATGGGTCACACTATACAAATCCGGCTCCACTGATATCTCATTAGTTAGCCGAGTCAAAGAGAATCGCACGATCTCTCAGAAGGCTGGTGTTGACCTAGAAGACCAAATCCGGATCCCAATCACACGACAGCCGTTATGGATTTAGGTATGCTTCCGTTTTGTATTTATGCACAATCTCTTAATGATCTCACACGTATGATCTTGGAATTTAATTTGATTTCTAAATCCTTCAGAAACCGCATCACAGATCAGTAAATCAAGTCCGTACGTGGAGGCTTCCCCACCTGTAGCCCATAGGGGTCACTGGTGGGCTCAGCTCTTGGACCGACTTTCGGATCGGATCAAATGGAATTCAGGTCACCAAAACTAGTAGACCTATCATCCCGATCCCACCGAGATGGAACGAAGGGAAGTATATATGAAAGGAAATGCTCACCTTGAGCACTGTGGTGAGGTTTCCGGTCACCATCGCTACGTATTCTTCGTGCGTATGGGACTGGAATAGAGTGGAGTTCATCGTTAATGGGAGAAGGTAATCGTTGGCTCCGATGCTGATCATGTAGACAGCCTCGGACACGGTCTTCTCGGCCTCGTCGTCCCCGAACGTCCTCCTCAGCTTCTTCGCCAGCTTCTCGAATTGCCTCATCTGAGCCTCGAGGTTCACCACCTGTGCGACAAAACCCGAACATCAGATAACGTGATCGAAGATCGAAACTGATAAATTTAAAGTTTATGATGAGAATCAGTTTTGGACAACAGTACCTAGGGTGCAAAAGAAAATCGTTTCAGTAAGAACCGAACAAAAAAGAACCGGTTCTATTTCGGCTCAGTTTTTATGATGAGAATCAGTTCAATTAAATTTAAAGTTTAACCAATTCGGTTAACCATTTCGAATTAAACTAAACCAGTTTTAAATATAATAATAGGATTTCAGTGGACTAACTCTATTAATTCATGAATAAGTAAACAGATAAAAACGGTTCTGGTTCGGTAACAGAATTTTTATTTTTAACACATAAAGTAAAACGGTGAACAAAACTGAACCGAAATTTCTTATTTTAAAAATAAAATAGAACCAGTTTAAAGCTACCTGGTTTTTCACTAAACAGATTCTAGTTCGGACTTAATACACTAAGCTGGTTCTTTTGGTACATTAAACAAAGAGCTTACGTATCCTTCATATGTTTCGACCAGGGCGCCGGCGCCGGTGGACGCAAAGTTCACCCCACCGACGAACTGGAACTTCCCAGGCTGCAGATACGGCGGAATCAATGGCAGTCCTGCAAATTCAGCTGCCAAACCAGACATGAAACCGAACCTGTATCATCCATTAGCTAAATAATCTCAAACACAAAAGGAAAATCAGTCTCCTTTGTCTCACCGATGAAGTCCGGGATCAGACGGCCGTCGGAGAATCTCCCGGTCGGATACTTGAAGAAGGTCTCCCCGTAGGGAACGAAATCGGCTTGGAAACTAGCTGTGGTGTTGATGAAGTTATTGGTTCCGACATCGAACAGAGAGTCCCCGAACACGAAGAGAGCAGCCCGGTTTTCGGGCCACGAAAGCCGAGCATCGGTGCCTATGGCTATGGTCAAGAGACTGGAACATAACGCGAAGAGACGTACATGGGACATGGACATCGACATTTTGGTCTCGCAGGGACGATCTCATCCTCTCTTCTTGTAGATCTTATATTTATATGTGCCATGAAAACTGTATACCACCTTGTGTGTGAAAAGAAATAATCAATTCAACATGGGTTTGTGTGCGCGCGATAACTCGAATCTAACTTAAAATTGCGTTCTAATACTATAATAGAATTGAAAATCATCAAAACCGTTTGCTTTAAAAATTAATTAACTTATTAGATAACAGCATGATTTATTATATATTACTTAATAATAATTCTTCCAGGTTCAAATGTAAGATAATCCAAAGTCATTTGTCTTGTCCCGTTTGCCAAGTTAGATGGCTTAGTTTTTGTTTTCTATTAAGTGATACATCAAAGAGTTCTACAAACTTCAATAATTCAAGTTCAACCAAAATGCATTCAAGAAGGCGTAAAGTTCTTCCACGAGAATTTTATATATATATATATAATACTCAAACCGAAGAGAAAGTCTTTTATGCCACGGGTATAACATAATAATGCTGACGTGATATCACGAGCTAATAGGATTCGGTTATTTTTATAATTTTTTTAATAAAACCTAAAATGGAAAAAATCAACCCTAAAAGGGGAAAAAAAACAATCCTAAAGATGCTTTGATTTGATTGGCTCATGACACCACGTAGGCACTGCCACGTTGTATACCCGTGACATAAAAAACTTTATCCAAACCGAGACATTATTTAAAGAAAAAAGATATTGAATTATTTTAACAAATTCATATCAATTGTTACATGACTCGAGCTTTCCAATGGGACAAGAGAACTTAAATTCGATTCTTATACTTCGATGACGTAATCTGAGGAAGTCTCTATCGAGTTCAGTCAGCATATATTCGGTTTTAAATTAATCTGTCACAATATAGATATATAAATATACATATATATATATATATATATAATATTTCCAGTATATTAATTATCAAAAAAATATTTCCAGTATATTGTTGTGGCTCACATATATATAATAATATTCAAGGACGAATATCTCAATTAACTATTTTTATTTTATTTTATTTATATTTTAGGATTTGATAAGTGTGATTGGAGTGTGTGTGTATATATATATATATATGTATATATATAATAGAGATAGATGTGTTTGAGATGAAAATAAAAGCAAAATAAATTAGCAAAACACTGGTTTGATAACGTGACATCTTTTTTTAATACGATTGGTAGTAGTCTAGTGGTCTAAAACTCACTCCCACATGATTTGGTGAGGTCGAGATCATGTGTTCAGTTTCAGTTTGAGTAATATTGCCAAAAAAATACTCTTGAGCCTGTACCTTGGTGGACACCGGCTTCTTATGCTATATTAGACCTAATGTTTGTGGTTGAACACGAAAGTCTGAATATTATATAGCAGGAGCGGCTGGGTCGGTACCACTGCAACTCTCCTTTTTACTCAAAACAACCCTTAAAATAAAAGTATTCTCTGAAATATGATGAAGTGAGAGTTAGAGTGAGTGTGGATAAAGTATTTTATGAATACGTGTCATCACGTAGCAGTGCTGACGTGGTAATACTAATTGATAAAGATTAATTGTTCTTATTTTTTTTATTTTTTAGGTTTTATTAAAAACAAGTCCAAAAAATAGTCGAATCCTATTGGTTGGTGTAATCAAATCTGCACTTCCATTTAGTGACACCGTAGCATAGATACCTTCTCGTGAGAGTGAGATGGGAGAATCTAGTCAGTACAAGGTTCAGGTACATGAAATCATTATTTTCCTTTGATAGGGAGGAATTTATAAAATTAAATGTATTGATGAGTAACGGTCATGAATTCCAATATGTAAATAAGGTAAAAGATAGATATGAAAAATGAAAAAAAATAAATACTAAAACTCTCTTGTATTTCCATATAATAGTACAAAAAAATTACCATTATTTAAAATTTTCTAACGACGATATAGGAATTATCATTTATTTAAAACTAAGGTGGTCGAATACTAGGGCTGTTCAAAAAAATCACAAAACCCGTTCAAACCGGTTAACCGAACCGAATAAAAAATAACCGAATCATTTGAACCGGTTCGCTAACGGTTCAATTTTTTTGCTGAGAAGAGGTACGGTTAGTTACTTGATATCATTGGTTCGATTAATTGCGGTTAACCGAACTGAATCGTTTTCTAATTAATAATTAAATAAAATAAAAAATTAAAATTAAAATATACAATTTTAAACAAAAATATATGTTTTACTTAATTTTTGCGGTCAGGTTCGGTTAATTTCTCAACCGAATCGAACCAATTATGCTTTTATAGTGAATTTTATTTATTAAAATAAAAAACCGCTTAACCGAATCGTTCGAACTAGTTTTAAACAATTCTAATTTTTCTTCCTCAAATGGTTACGGTTCGGCTCCTATACCGCTGAACCGAACCAAAAATGTGGTTTGGTTCGGATCGGTTTTTCGAACCGAACCGAACCACGAATACCCCTCTTCTAAGTTCCAATTAAGTAAAACATGATATTTTAGTTTTTTTAATGAAAAATTTATAATTGTGAGAGTTTTATTCATTAATAGACCAATTAAAGTCAAACTTAATTTAATTAATAATCATTCAACTTCTAAATATTTAAAATAAATATTCTTTTAATTTTATATTCCATGAAAAAGAAAGAAACGTGTTATGCTGTTAGTCACACTGAATTTCTTTTTTTTCCACTCTCTTTTTTTTAATTTCTTCATTGAAAAATAACAAATTAGATGAACTCAGAGAATGGGATGGATCACTTTTAAAAATAAAATTAGAATTGACTTTTTGAATAAAACGTGCATAATTGCAATATCAAAAGCACACACCAGAAAGATTTTCAAATCTCTATTATATTTTCTTTTAAGTTCAGACGATCAAGAATACTTCGAGCGTAAAATTCTGTATCGAACTCAGAATTTCTTAATACACGTCAACTCGCTAGACCAAACCCTCTTTTTTCTCGTATTAAAGACTTTTCTCGGGTAGGTTAGGAATGAATATAAAAGCAATTTCAGGAGACTTCCATTCAATTATTCCTATAAGAATAAAGTTATTAACATCTTCATCTGTCATCAATGATATCGTTGACCAGATATAGGTTGACCAAAAAGATGTTGACCTTACCGCAGCGAACGGTGGTCTAACAATTCAAAAATAACTTCCATGCAGTTTAGTGGAGGATCGAGGTCGTTACGGGCTCGAACCATGCTCTGAGCGAAATTGTTGGAAGGGGAAGGGGTTGTTTGAGCCTGCACCTTCTTAAATTGTACTAGGTTTTTTGCGGTATTACGTTGGAAGAACCCAATATCAGTACCGGTTGTTCAGTTCGCCTGATGTGTTTGTGGTTAAACACGAAAACCCGAACATTACATTACATGGTAGTTGATCTGTCATTACTGTTATCCTCCTTATTATTCTAAAAAAAAAAGGATTATTGTTGACTTTCCCAAGTAATAATAAGCACAAATCTCAGTTGGTTGAAGTTTGAGGCCTGAAAAGGGCTGGAAAATGGCATTTACTTGACCATCAAGGCACAATCCAATCCACTTCAACTAATTCACAAAACTCAAATTTTGACTCTTATTTAAAAGAAATGATATATCGAGCCACATAAATCAATCCAGGCTCATCACCTAAAGTCGGATTCGTATCCATCCAATAACCTAAGCTAATAATATGTGATATCCAAATAATAAGAATTTTCTTTATGTTCTTCGATGTAGAATTAGTCTTTCTGAACATCCTCTTGTTCTTCGTGGTTTCTTTACTTGCATGCGAGGTTCACGGTGTTATCGGGGTCACCATGCTCGTCGAGCCATCCTCCAAAAATCGTGATTCTCCAAATTGTGGACCGAAGACTCGATGCGATAACCGGTGCAACATGATCATGAAATAGTAAGGAATTCATCTCGCTACCACCATGTGGTTTGGTGAGATTAAAATCTCATATTGGATCTCTACTCTAATCAAAATTGTTAGACGGGGCTTTTGAAATTGGGAATTCACGGACACCGACTTCTTGGATCATACTATGTCTCCAGTGGTGCTACGTTGGCCGGGTCAATGTTAGTACCGATTGTTCAGTTCATCTGATATGTTCGCGATTGAACACGTAAACTCAAATATTACATAATAAAGATGACTGGATTGCCACTGCTGCAGGTAAGGACACATAACTCTCACGATGAGGATCGAATTCAGAATCCGTAAAGTTGTGAGTCGAAATCATATGCCACCGTACTAAAGCCGGCTAGCCACAAAGTGGTTCAAGGTGTCGTGCACGTAGGACCAAGAAGAGCCTCCTTGACAGTCCAGGTTCTGAAGATGGGTTCTCAGTGGGCCACAAAGTGGCTCAAGGTGTCATGCACGTAGGCCCGGCTCCAGGCCAGTTTGGAACCAAAATCGAGTCAAATCCGGAACAGGGCTTGAACCAACCCTTGATTGTGGGTAGGTGGTTCCGGGCCAGTTCCTCCTTTGATGGAATCTAAACCGTTGATTCAAGTTTCAAACTGTCCTTTATTTAAAAAAATTATTAAAAAGATTATAAAAATGCTAAAAAAAAGTTAATTTACTTGAATATTTTTAACAACAATGGCCAAGCCTACGTGCACGAGTATTAAGTAGACTCAAAAATATGCAGATCTATCTATTATAGTATATTTTAGATAGATCTCAATAAATTTGAGCATGGTCCGAATTAGAACATAAAGAGAAAGATTAAAACCGTTCATGGTTCCAACGTACAGGTACTCGGAACTGGTACCATAGTTGATACCCAAAATTTGATATATGAAGGAAAATTTGTCCATACAATTGACTTCAGTAAGCAATAACTTCTTAGCTCGATCGAGCCTTAATCCCATCTCCTAACTGTTAGATTTTAAACTTAATGAACTTTCATTTGAACCAAAGACGAGAAATAATATATATATATATATATATAATTACCTAAAATCAACTGAAATTTACTAAACCCTAACAAAACATCTATACTATATAATAGGAGCTAAAAACTTAGACATGATTAATTAGAAATAATTAAAATTATTAAGTATATGAAAATAAATCTAAATTTGTATGGTTATCAATAGGATGGGAAGAAAAAATTGAATGAGTTTCAACAAGGTATCTCTGGATGTATTGTATAATACAGGTTTTGGTAGGCCCGGTTCTTGAATTCAATAAGATAGGATTCGAATTGCAAAATTTGGGTGTCAGATATCAAACAAGCTGAACTACCAGAGTGAGCACTAGCTCTGACATAACACTGAAGCGCTAATATGATTCACAGAAGTTGGCACCCTCCCAAGACAAAACCCAAAAATGCATTTCTAGTAGATGTTTTGATCCAAATGCTCAAAGGGGACAACTACATGGAGTGAATTTGGAACCCCTAGATCACTTCCTTTGTTGGTGGCACCTCTCTCCCCTTTCATTCAAACACCAGTAGAACCTTAAACACTGATTCCCTCCACCTAACAACAAATTAGAGCCA
>JAOYND010013482.1:0-12552 GCA_025802135.1 Lagerstroemia fauriei | reverse complement strand
TATTTGGTCGAGTGTCATGCATAACGCACTTCAAGCCAAGAATAAGACTGGCTTCATAGATTCAAAAACTGAAGGAATGCGATCCACTCAACGATCAATGGGTCACACGCATATTCAATTCCCCCAAGGAGGACTTACAGTCCATATGTCATCTATGCCTATGGTGTGAAAGTTCTTTGGGACGACTTGCAGGAGCGATTTTCGTAAGGTAATGAAGCGATGGTTTATTAGGTAAAATCCATATATCTTCTTAAGCAGGAGGTAATGACTGTCATGGAGTACTATTCGAGGCTGAAGGGACACTGGGACGAGTTCTAGAATTATCGCGAGACGCCGAGTTGCACCTGTGGAGCTGCGATGAAGAGCGCCATGCAAAGGGAAAAGTGGGTCGGACTATCACTTCACGGGCAGTGCAGTGATGTCCAAACCAGGACCGAAGCTTTTGACCCATGCTTGTGCAGACCGAAGGTAGAAGCAATCAGGCCGTGCTCATCACCCGTCTCCCCATAATACAGACCAAACGGCTTCTGAACATTTTCAGGAGTCAGTACATAATGAACGACAAAATGAGACGCTTTGGGTCATAATTTTATTTTTGTAATTGATGGGCCTAAATGGATGATCGATACGAGTGCTTGCACATGAAGGAATGTGCCAAGAATCCAATCAATTTGGAGAAGATGAATGAGTCGTTCAGTGTTTATATGTCGAAAAGTGATTCCATTCAAGCGACACATGTTGGAAAGGCAATTTTCAGAGGCAATCGTATTATACACGATCTATTATGGATGTGAATTTTAATTGCAATCTTCTATCGGTGACGGAATTACCAATTGATATAAAACACCATGTGACCTTCCTTTCAAATCCTTGCTTGATATAGGATCATGTCGAACATTGATGTACAAAATTAAAAAAGGACGAACTTGGTATACATCGCGTCTCTCAGGGAGGATTAATCAATTTACTCTTATAATAATATCATACACATTTTCTTTATTATCAAGCAAGATGATGACATTTTACTATGTAAGGTCAAACGTTCTATCACTTGTTACTATCAGGAAATATAATATACAACAGCTAAGAAGAGATATTAGTCTTTATCTGTAGATTTTGCCAGTATCTTTGCTAGATGAGAGAGCTCATGCGCAAGACTTATACCTAAAGCGTCAGGTCCAACGTTACCAATGGGAGCGTCGGTTCCAATTCGATTCTTACCAGTGAGACTTCCAGTACCCCTTTATTTTTCTTTTTCTCGTACTCTCTTAACATAAACCACGAATTTATCCAGAAAAGAAAAAGATAGAGAAAAGTATTGACAATACTGCCGGAGCGCGCATTGTCAAAAAGCTAGGTCTTTTTATGTAGAGTTTTTTAAGTCTTTCTATATATGAAGTCTTTGGGAGCTATCTGACGACGGAGAAAGTCTTTAGTGGAGCGGTTATACCACGTAGGCGATGCTGACATGGTATATCTGTCTAATCAGGACTTGACATGTAATTAATAATTATACATTTATAGTTATTAAATACTAAAAAATCTTTAAATAATATAAAAAACCTTTAATAAATGGTTAACCCTAAATGGAAATAATATATAAATGGTAAAAAAATATTTAAAAACCTAATAAATGGTGAACTATAATTGGAAATAATATGTAAATGGTGAATTCTGATTGGATGGATACACCACGTCAGCATCGCTTACGTGGTATAACCGCTCCACTGAAAACTTTCTCCTAACGATGACCTTGAGTAAGCAAAGGGATACCAAAGGGGGAAAGAGAGAGAGTTTTCTTATAACGGATGTATTATGTGACAGTACTTATAATGCATATTAATTTAATATGATTCAGCTATTTAAGATTTTTTTTATGAAATCATAAAAATAGAAAATAACCCTAGAAATAATTGAATTTTATTATTTTGTGATACTGTATAAGTACCGTGACATAATATACTCATTGCATGCAAGACTTTCTCCACCGAAAGGATAGGAAATAGGATAATGGATAAGCATTCCCCCTTGCCATGTGAAGTAGTTCATTGGTCTTCTCTCCCAGTCATTGTTTATATAATATATATATATTATTTTCATCAATAAAGAAAGACTGCTCCCATCTTAAACCATTAAATTTCCGTAGTCATAATTACGTTATATTATATTGTCAAGTTGTAATTAAATCAATTATCAAATGCTCGAATACGTATCTCACAACTTGCACATTAATGCTGCATCGGTCATTCACCAACCAAACCGAAGATCACAGATCTAGAGGCGCCACTGCTTGGGAAGATATTAAAATCCCTTAAGGGGGAGAAAACGGAATCAAGGCATCAAAGAGGTGAGGCAATGATTTAAAATTTTAAAAATATATATATAATTTGATCATCAATTACAAGTTGGTGTCGTTTTTAGACTTTTAATCCAAAATGATTTCCATGCCACGCTAGCTTGTTAGTACACACGTCAACTCCGTTATCTGCCAAGTCATCCATGTGCAGATGATGGTAACTGAAGTGAAACTTGTGTTTTTATAAATGATTTTTATAAGTAAAAATATAATTTGATCATTCGTTTAAAGTTGGTGCTTTTTTAAAATGTTATTGTCCCTAAAATAAAAGATGGACAATGAATATTGTCGGAAAGATGAATGTGCAGGTTATGGGACAAGCTTCATGAAGCTATCACGTTCATCTTTTCTCGACATCACTATCCTCCTTCTCCCATCTTTTGTTTAATGTTCTTCACCTTCCAAGCAATAAAATACTTTTACTTCTTAGTTTGGCCAAGGGAGAAAAGATAACACTCTCCCCTAACTTCATTTGCTTATGCTTTTTTTTTTTTTATAGTTGGAACTCTCCCCAGAAATTCCTCCAAGCTACAGCTATTCTCCGAGCATAATCTTCCTGAGTAGAATCTGAGAACTATCAGATTGAAAATAAGCATGGCCAAACCTGGAGCTGACTATCAAGTATTTTTGAGTTTTAGGGGGCCCGATACTCGACAGGGATTCACGGACTGCCTCTACCATTTCATGGTAGATGCTGGAATCCGAGTTTTTAGGGATAACGAAGAGATTCGTCCCGGTGAAAAGATAGATGAGATACTGGAGGCGATCAACAGCTCGATAGTCTGCATACCTATCTTCTCCAAGGACTACGCTTCCAGCAAATGGTGCCTGCGTGAGCTAGCTAAAATGGTCGAGCTGAAGAAGAAGATCATGCCGGTCTTCTACGACGTGACTCCCGATGATGTGAAGCTCCGAACGTGTCTGTATCGCAATGCCTTGAACAAACACAAAACAGAGAAGGAAAAGGAGAAGGAACAGTGGGAAAACGCACTTAAGGAGGTGCTTGAGATTAGCAGCTGGGAATCATCTAAAGATAAAGAGGAGAGGGCTCTCGTGGAGGTCGGCAAGATAAAGGGATTGGAGCTAAAAGATGTCGGGTACGGTTTATTAAATCCACTTTTTATGTTTTTAGACTTATTTATCTAATTAATTATTCCTGAGCATTATATTTTTGTACACCTGAGGATGTTGATTTTTCTTCCATTTCAATTCTCATCCATGGGTTTCTATATCTTTTCCCTAACGTAATTTTTTTTCATGTTATGTTCTACTTGAGTTCAAGAGCGATCCTTAAATCTAATTATATTAAATAGAGAATTGGAAATAAAGGGACAAGGAATTTTCACAATAATTTTAGCTGTTCTAAATGGACAGCGTGGGAAAACTTTTACGAGGGAAAATCAAGACGTGTAAGGGTTGCCACAATAGTTTTTGTATCATTCGTCTTCTTAATTTCCTCATAACATTATGGTTTTTTTTAACCTGAGGTAGGTATGGTGAATTATGCAAATCCATTGTCAAAGGTGTCTTGGTTAACCTTAAGGTTAAGCATAAAATCGTGACTGATCATTTAGTAGGAATGCATGACCAAGTTAAAACCGTGATGAAGTATCTAGACATCCAAGCTCCCAAAGTCCGATACATCGGAATATATGGATTGGGAGGTAGCGGCAAGACAACTCTTGCCAAGGTTGTGTTCAACCAGCTCTCTGCTCACTTTGATGCTTGTAGTTTCCTAGCAAATGTCGGGGAATCATCGATAAATGGTCTGACACATCTGCAAGAGAAACTAGCATGTGATCTTACTCGAAGGAATTACTCAAGAGCTGTCTCAGATAAAGATGATGGGATGAAGATGATCAAAGACATATGCCTGAATAAGAGAGTTCTTATAGTCCTTGATGATGTGGATAATAAAGAGCAAATCGAGAACCTGGTTGGGAGATCCAGTTGGTTTTCTCCGGGAAGCAGGATAATCATCACGACAAGGGACATAGGTTTGCTAGCATCTAACCAAGAAGAATCGGAGCAAGATCAGTATATCAAAGAAAAGTGGACATTAGAAATGGAGGAAATGGATTTCAAATATGCTCTTCAACTTTTCAGTAGGCATGCTTTCAAGATGGACTTTCCGCCACCTGAGTATTTCGATCTTACCAGGGAAATAGTTTATGCTAGTGGACGACTTCCGTTCACTCTTGAGATCATCGGTTCTCATCTTTATGGCAAATCCGTAGGAGAATGGGAAGATAAACGAAATTCCTTAGTTAGGATACCACCTAAGGACATCCAAAAAAAGCTAATGTTGAGCTATGAAGGCCTAGACTTCCGAACAAGGCAAATTTTTCTCGATATTGCATGCTTTACCTCTTACTTGGGAAAACAAAATGCAATTTACATGTGGAGATCTTGTGGCTTTCGTCCCGAGACGGGGCTGGAGGAGCTAAATTCTAAGTCTTTAGTAAAATTTCGTGATGATGAATTATGGATGCATGACCATCTTAGAGACCTAGGAAGAGAAATTATCTGCACGAAGAATTTCATGGATCTTGGAGCGCGTAGTCGATTGTGCAATCAGAAGGAAGCATTTGGAACAATAATGAGAAGAGAGGTGATTTTTTTTCGTGGAAAAGTCTCTTGGCTTCATTGAAACTGTTTCTTGTTTGTTTTCTCACTTTTTCGTTTGTTTTTGCTAACAGGGAACAAGAAAAATCGAGGTGTTGCATCTCTCTGGTGATGTTAATCTAGAAAATTTCTCTCTTACCCGTGAGCACTTCAAAAATCTACCAAACTTGAGGTATCTTAGCCTCGGTAAGTTGAGTCTCATAGGGGATTTCGAGCATCTATTTTCGAAATTAAGATGGCTATCTTGGGAATGTGCAACAACTAATTTCAAGGCGACCAACATAAATCTGGAGCAACTGGCCGTTCTTGATCTTTCAAGGAGTTATTGCATCAGCGACAAGTGGAAAGGATGGAGCCAAATCAAGGTATGTACGAAACAACATCAAAAGTTTTGGATTTGTTGCAATCCTAAAGTTAGTTATTCTAGAAAGTGTTGTCGGTTGCAATTTTTACATTGTAGATTAATCCGTATTTGAAATCAACCCCTTATGTCACACTACAAAAATGAATAAGTATAACGCACGCAATTAATTAGTTATAATACACGTTTTCAATTTGTTTGTTTGGCGATGCAGCTTGGAGATCAGTTAGCAGTTATGGATCTATCAAATTGTGGAATATCCAGAACACCGGACCTATCACAAGTCCGATCACTTGAAAGGTTGATTCTTGAACAATGTGACAAATTGACTGAAATCGACAGCTCCATTGGTAATCTGAAGAGGTTGAAGCACTTGAATCTGAAGTGGTGCCGTTCACTTAGAGGTTTGCCAGAGCAAATAGGTTCTCTAAAAGAACTGGAAGAGATTTTCCTACAAGGAAGCAACATCATTGAGCTCCCACAAAGTATTGGAAGACTACGAAAGCTTAAGCGACTATCACTACGGAGCTGTGATCTCCTGGAACAACTTCCAGAGACGATTGGAGATGCCAAATCATTGTTAGAATTGGACCTATCACAAACCTTCATTTGTGCGTTGCCTAATTCCCTTGGGAATCCAGACAAGGATGTGCTTGTGCGTTTTCTACCCCTCTCTATTAATTTAATTTCTATTATTTTTGGTGAATATAATTCGTTTCTTTTCTTGTAATGTACATAATTTCATTTTGTTCTATAATTTTCTCAGGGAACAAAGCTGAGTTTACAAGTCTTAGATCTCTCCAGATGCAAAATATATCGATTCCCTGATCTATCACGATGTGTGAAGCTGGAGAGGTTAAATATCTCTCATTGCATGAATTTAAAGAGCATCGACAGCTCCATCAGCAAGCTGAAGAGCTTGAAGCACTTGAATGCAAGGTACTGCTCACGTCTCAATTGCTTGGCTGAAGAAATCGGTTCTTTAGAGACACTAGAAGAGCTTTTCCTGTCAAATTGTTATGAACTTTCCAAGCTTCCGAGCACCATTGGAAAACTAAGGAAACTTAAATGCCTCTCACTGGATTACTCTGGTATTCGGATGCTTCCAGAGGCAATCGGAGACATGGAATCGTTAACCGAATTGGATCTATCTGAGACTTGGATAACGGAGCTACCTGAATCTTTTGGAGGCTTGAAGAAACTCGAGCGCCTCTCTTTGAGTGGCCTTCGCAATTTCCAGAAGTTTCCGTACTCATTTAGTAATCTAAAATCGTTGTCTGAATTGCATCTGTCGACTGCTTTTTATAGAAAATATGGATTAGTTAACCATGGCCACGTGCTAGAACTGCCTGATTCCTTTGGAGGTCTTGAGAAGCTTCGGCGCCTTTCTTTGACTAAATGTTGCATCGAGAAGCTTCCGGACTCATTTGGTGATCTAAAATTGTTGCATGAGTTGGATCTGTCAGATACATTGATTAGCGAATTGCCGGATTCTTTTGGTGGCCTTACAAAGCTTGAGCGCCTTTCTTTGAGAAGTTGTGGCTGCATTAAGAAGCTCCCGGACTCTTTTGGTGAACTAAGATCGTTGTCTGAATTGGATGTATCGGATTCTGCCCTGGAGGAGTTGCCTAGCTTCCTAGCGGATCTGAAGGGATTGAAAGAGATCAACATGAAAGGTACCCTCCTCGAAGAATTACAGAGCTCCACCAGAAAGAAGCAGCACCCTGAAGTTCTCACGGAAGTTCGAGAACTCCCGATCGACTAGCAATGGAGCAGACTACCCCGCTAGTTATAACTGCATGCTTGGATCACCGGGAGCTCATTCATAACTACCAGTGCCTCTCCTAGAATGGGCTTTACTTTCACCTTAAGGTGCTCTAATTTCATGTATGCACAACTGGTCTGCAATTGGAATTCTTCGTTGTCCTTGCCATTCTAACAAAAATACTTATTTCCCAGTTTTTTTAGCCGTTTCATACTCTTTTCTATTGCTCCCCAAGCAAAGAAAATACTTTGTTTGCAATCTAATCATAACTTTGTCACTTCCTCCTATTCATTGTTGGTACTCCTATCTTCTTATCATAATCACATTAAATCTGTCAAATATCACATGAAAACTTCTCATAATTGGAGTAGGACAGATGGGCTCGGGCAATCTGGCTACGGACTCTAAGGTGTTTCTAAGTTTTAGGGGCCCATGTCAAAGAGAGAGGCACCGAAAGTCCTATGTGTTTATCGATTCTTGCAAGTGAGTCTTAAATATTTTAAAATGATAAATCAAGTCCTATATGTTACCCGCATTACAACATCAAGTCCTTTCTGTCACCTACCATTACTTTAAACTGACGTGGCATCGACAAAGCATTGACACACGTCAACTTAAAGTAACGGTATGTGACGAAAATGATTCGATATTGTAATGCGGATAATATATAGGACTTGATTTATCATTTTAAAATATTTAGAACTTACTTGCAAGAATCGACAAACATATAGAACTCCCAATGTCTTTTTCTTAAAAAGAAATCATTCGTGTGGAAAATTTCATGGATGTCAGGGAGCTTAGTCAGTCGCCGGATCATCAGGGAAGCCTTGGACACACACTCTAAAGTGATAAATTGAACTATTGCAAGGAATTTGAAAAATTGAACTATTGAATCTCTCCAGCGAAGTGATGTTCCCGACAAAATGCTGTCTTATGCATCTTTCCCGTTTAAAATTGGAAAATGATTTAAGGAATCAGTCTCTGTTTTCTTTACCTGATTCACCCTCAATAGACCACCATCCACTGTTTTATATTGACCGTGCGAACATGGACCTTAACCTGTAGACCTGAACCTCCCTGGCCTTTTGAGCTAAACAGAAACTGGTTCCAGCGCAATGCAAGAGCAAATGCGGTTATATGGTTCCGCATACTTTACATAAGCCTGTGTAAAGTGCAACAGAAAAGCTTAACTAAGAATCAAATCTTTAACAATACGTATCTTGCATGGTCGTTCTATTTCACAAGTGAATTTCATAAATGTGTAGAGGTTCTTCGGTAGTTTACTTAAAACACTTGGTTTATTCGATAATTTGGGTAATTTCTACGAGAATGCTACATATAAATTGCATATAGGAGATACAATCATAGTTTTCAAGGCGACTATTAAAAAAAACCGTTCTAGGTATAGTTGAATTGAGTATCCAACTTGGTCATTGCTTCACTCGTATTTCAAGTCAACTTCCAGCTCAGACATGTTAAGATAGCTCTTATATTCATGTGGAAGTTGTTGAATATATTATTCTTATCATTTAGGAAAAGAGATATTTGATAATAAGATCACATTGACAATTAGGTTGGTTAGTATCTATAGGTTTTTATGATATCATATTTGAAATCATTTTGATATTTTGAATTACTTGTTTCTTAGTTTATTTAATTTTTTGAGCCTATAAATAGGTAAGACATCTCATGTAATATTTGAATCAGTATGTTATTCAATATAGACTATCGTGGTTTAGGATCATAGTCAACCGTGTTTATATTTACCAATATTTCTAACTCCTCCTCTCTCATGAATCATATAAAATTTCTCATGTTGGGAGTAAAAATCCCACATAGACTAAAGTGAAAAAGAAACTTGGGTTGATAAAAGAATTGAATACCACCACCTAACAGTTTAGATTTTTGGGCGGAAACGAGCTCAAGACTCTTTTAGGACGCATTTTTTTCTTCCTTTTCCATATTAGTAAGAAATTTCGAGAACGAGATTTCCAAATTGTCTTCCTATCCCCGTGTATCCAATTTCTCTCCCTTAATTTGCTACCTGAGCTCTCAATATCTCTTTTCTTCTGAGCTTCCTTTTGCTCAGCTCAT
The DNA here is from genome assembly GCA_025802135.1 of Lagerstroemia fauriei. Lineage (NCBI taxonomy): Eukaryota > Viridiplantae > Streptophyta > Magnoliopsida > Myrtales > Lythraceae > Lagerstroemia > Lagerstroemia fauriei. The sequence continues at coordinate 3,351 of JAOYND010013482.1, read as the reverse complement.
TCTCCCTCTATTTCCTTACCTCAACGTCTCCCTCATTCTCTCTATCAACCATCTCAATCTCACTGTCTTCCCCAATTCCTACGCCCTCTGCCTCTGCTTCTCAGAGTGAAAATAGGATGGGTCTAATGGGCTTAAATCCAAATGAATTGATGTTCTTACCGTTTCGCTTGACCTGACCAAGCCCGAGTTTTATGTTACTTTCTGACTATGATTCATGTTGGTCTGTGGTCTGTGTTCATTAAAATTTGATAACAATCTCATTTTTTGAAAATATCGAACTTGAAATTTGCAATAAATTCCAGAGTTATACTTCAAATTCAAGTACTCCATTATCATATTCTTAAATCGGTATTTGAAAGATAAGGGACCGATTTTGCAGATGTTCCGCCTTATGGCACACTAGTAAGATGATTGACAATGACGTCTTATGCTTCATCTCTCTGCTCGTCAAAGGAACTGACTGAATCTGCTCTCTTTTGAGGTGTGGTCATGCCTTCTCCCTTCTTGCCATCTTCTTCGTCCTACTTCTGACCTGTGACCCCGTCAAATTATGGCTGATTAGTTGACTAATGTGCTCATACTGATAATGTAGGCTACGCAAACTAATTGAATGTGCTGCTAAGCAACAGGAGTCGAGGGGAGCACGGCTGGCTGCTTTGGTACCGAGTGATTCACAGTGACATATAAAGTGCTGGCAAGATCACGAGATTCGTTTTGTTTCTGATTGTCTGGGATTTTGCATACAGAGTTGGCCCGGCGGGATCCAAGTTGGCTCGGCCGAGGACTTTTCTCCTATACATTTTCTCAATTCTCCATATACAGCAACTTGACTAGCCGGAAGAACGAGCTACGTACCCAGTCATCCATGACTCTGACTCTCGAATATCATCGTTCACCTTCCACTAATTCCACTCATATAACCCAAGAGCCTCCGACACAGAAACTGATTTTGAGTGAATCAGGTGAAGAAAACAGAAACTGATTCATTAACCGATTCTTGAAAACATTTTCCAATTTTCTATGGGAAAGATGCATGACACTGCATTTTTGTCAGGAACATCCAATTTTTCCACTTCCCTGAAATAATTTAATCTCTTTAGTATGCCCAATGCTTCCCTGATGATTCCACAGCAGACTACGCACCCCGACATCCATGAAATTTAATCTTTTTTTCAAAGACGAGCCTCTAAAAACTTGGGAACAACTGATGCTCAGCTCGCCCGGATTGCCTGAGCCCATCTGTCCAACTCACCTGACATTTGAGAGATTCAATATGATTGTCATCACAAGACAGAAGTTCCAACAACAAAACAAGAAGAAGAAATAAAAGTTAGGATTACATAGAAAGCAAGGTATTTTCTTCCAATGGAGAGGAATACGAAAGTACAGCTAAAAACCGGGAAATGCGTATGTTCTTTAGAATGGTAAGGACAACAAGATAGGACCATCGAAGAATTCCATAGGATAAAGAGGTCACCAAATTGATGTCTGAAGACACAGAAGCCGTAACAAAGCATGAAAATTGCATACCATTCGAGCATACATGAGATTGTGAGTACCTTTGATCTGAGTAAAGCCCATTCTAGGAGAGGCACCGCTCTTGTTTAAGAGCGAATCTCCAATGTTCCAAGCTGCAGTTTCATTTAGCCAATTAGTTTGTCACATTTCTAGCTGATCGGAATTTCGTTATCTTAAGAGACAACCTCAAGCCGGTTCTTTCTGGTTGGAGCTCTATAACAAGTGGATGTTACAACCTTCGATTTTGATCTCTTTCAATTCCTAAAGATCTCTTAGTGAGTCAGGCAGCTGGTCGAGTGCAGAAAACGATATGTCCAATTCAGACAACGATTTCAGTTCGCCAAGAGAGTCCGGCAGCTTCTTAATGCAACGACAGCTTCTCAAAGAAAGGCGCTCGAGCTTCACACATCGTGATAGCTCGGGTAACTTTTCTATTTTTGCAGAAGCTGATATCTAAGAATTGTAAATTCAGTTCTATTCCCTGAGAAAATTATGGAACAGCAATATACCCGTTACATTTAAAACTCTCTCTCATCTGTCAGCTGGGTTTCTCACATCTTCTTTTCTTTGTTTCTGCTAGTTTGGATGAAGTTTACTTCCTTGATAAAACAGATATTTGTTTATTCTAAAAAGTATAGAATAAAGCGGATGAGTGGAGAATGAAGACACCATTTTCCTTCTCCAAGCAAAGGAAAGTATCCCTTAATTGCTATCTCATCTATGCTTTTGCTATTATTTCCTTTCACCAGCAGCACTCTTCGAACTTGCAAATTGCAATTGACATTAGTCAGTTAGAATAAAAATCCTATAAATATAAGGGACAAGTTACCATAATCTAATCAAGTTTGAATTGAAGATAGGACAACTATTCATCAAATCCCATGTTGCCCCAAGAATAACTCAATTCCCATGTTGTACCTATATTTCTACTTTCTTTCATATGAGAAATTCTTGTGTATTCAACATTGTCATCACATGGTAGTGTTTACATGATAATATCAACCAATAAAATTAAATTATTTTCACAGTCTTTTTATTTTTAAGATTTTATAAAAAAAATCTTAGAAATGAATTAATATATTTGTTTGCTGTATCACGTAAGCACTACCGTATGGTGATACTGTTATGCAAAAGAATCTCTCATCTCATCCACCCCTCAAGTTATTCCCCGGAACTTAACCTCCTTTTTCCTCTCCAAACAATGAAATACTTCACTTCTTAGCTTAGCAAAGGGCAGAAAAGATGCCATAGTTCCTAGCTTCATACTTATATATAGTTGGAACTCTCCTCAAAATTTCTCCAAGCCACATCTTTTAAGCAAACAGTCTTTCCCAGATAGAGTCCCAAAACCATAAGCGCGAAGATGAGTATGCCTGACCCCAGAGCAGTCTATCAGGTGTTTCAGAGCTTTAGGGGGCTCGACACTCAGCGGGAATTCACAGACTGCCTCTATCATTTTCGTGTCCTCAGGGACAACATTGAAGAGATCCATCCCGGTGAAAAGATAGAAGAGATACTAAGGGCATTGTTGGTGCTGTTACTCTCTGATTCCCACGGACTGCTTTAATAGCTTCCCTTAGATCCTTCTCACTGAGCTGGAGCTTTCTGAACAACTGCTGCCCCAACCGCTTATCAGAATGAAATGCCAATAAGGGATGCTCCACAGAGACAAAGTCATCTCCCATTTTCTTTCTTATGCTTCCGAGCGCTGTCCAAGACCACAGCAAGATTGGAGAACATTATCAGTCCACTAGTATCTCCAGACACCTGATAGATAATATTAGTGTTAATAGTATCTCATTGCATCAATCCACATGACTAATGCATACCTAC